>PDNC01000084.1:0-123600 GCA_002572885.1 Blastomyces parvus
AAAAAAAAAAAAAAAAAAAATTAAAAAAATTGATTGCTTGGCCTGTTTTGTCCTGCTGATGATACCCATGAAGAGTTACCGTGTCATTCCCGTTCGCTTAAATTTGTTTTACCCAAGCCCATTCCCAGATAGCTAAGCTATCAATACGATCGATATGACAGCATGCAACCTTGGGAAAGCAGATAAGGTAAACAAAGGTGAACTAAACTAACTTAATAATGTACCTGGCTTTTCACCGACGGAATCCAATCCATGCTGAAGATAATAAATAATACGGTACGCACACGTAACTACGCAAGCAGCCATCCGGGCCGATCCCAAAGAGACAGTTTTAACAGATCCTGCACATACATAATGTACATACGGGGGCCAGCAGTTTCGTTATAACTTACCGTCCGGTGAGCCTCTGTACCTGGAGGTACAATCATAAAGCAAACGCGGTGGATCAACAAGAGCCTTGGAACCCTCGGGAATGCTCCGGTGTCGTCTCTCTGTTAGGTAACTTTTTGTAACTCTGTGGTTGTTGACTCAGGTTTATTGAACCACTCCACCTGTAATCCTCTGTATTCAGCCACAGCCATGGCATCCGCAAATTTGTTTGAGATCAAGTGAGGGGGTTCCTTTGCCCGTGGAGTCGTGGGGGGAAACAGAAAAAGCTCTCCCCGCTCCTTGGAAAGTTAATTAATTATCATTTTTTTTTAAAATTTCCCCCACACTAGGACCGGGCAAAAACTATCAGTGGAAACTTGGAGACAATCCTACTTTTGCCTGATATTCCGGGGGTGGAGAAGAAGTTCTCGTTGTTGGGCTAAAAAAGAAAATCTGGCGTCTCCCCGTTTCGAACCCACGACACCACAACTACTACGACGTTCAACTTCTGTTGCTCATTTTGCCTCATCATAGAAACTGGCATCGAAAACTATGAGATCGCGCGATACTATCACCATCAAGGGTCGGTAAGGGATTTAAAAAAAAAACTTGTAGCTTCTCTTTGATTGAGCGTGTCATCCTTAGTGCAGGGGCCATGCTAATCTTCTCTGTATCGTTTCAATTGACCAAATGCCCGAAGGCACAAACTACTACCTTATTGTCATTTATATAGGGTGTTTTATTAGTCAGCAATTCCGTATTAGCAGACGATTTACTGGGACTAACGCTAGGCTTGATGTGGATCGAAGACTTGGCATCCATCCTTGGCACTGTCCGCCCTGGTGAAGCTCTGATAATTCTATTTTTCTAGTGGACGACAAATAAAATATCTAAATAAAAAGAACCGTTCAAACGAACGCGATCTTTCCCCTCCCCCTAATTAATCAATTAATCAATACCCTGATCCTCGCAAACAATACCGACACCAAGAAACCAAATATTCCAATAAATAAATCCGCAAACAGAACCAGAAAAGGGCCGAAGAAAAGAAAACATGGCGCCCTACCCCAAAAAACGCAAACTGACCTCCTCCCACCCCAACGCCGTTCCAGAGATCCTCTTCGACCCCAGTGCTCGGGCGGAGTACTTGACGGGTTTCCATAAGCGCAAGGTCCAGCGCGCCAAGCAGGCACAGGAGAATGCGGAGAAGAGAGCGAAGGAGGAGAAGAGGGAGCAGAGGCGGCGGGTTAGTAGTTTCTCATCTTCTGGTTGAGTTGACGTATAATGTTTTCCGGGAAAGAAAGAAATCCACTTGAAATGCTGTGTTTTCCTAGTTAATCAACTAACCAATCCTGTTTAATGGAAACAGATACGAGAAGAGCGCCGCGCAGAATTCGAGCGGGCCGTCGAGGAAAACAAAACGGTGATGCGGGAGATAAGCCGTGCGGCGCGGTGGGAGAGTGGTTCCGATGAGGATGACGATGAGGAGAATGGTAATACTACGGATGAGGAGTGGGAGGGAATCGCAGAGCCACCGCCGGTCGACTACCAGGCGGAATATATCGACGAGGATAAATACACGACTGTTACGGTGGAGGAGTTGGATCCGTCTTCGCGGGACGGATTGGGGAGGAGAATTGATGTGGAGAGTGACGATGACGAGGAAGAAGATGAGGAAGACACCGAGGGTGATGGGGAGAAGAAAGAAAAGAAGCAGGTAGAACAGGAAGGACGAGAGGGTGGTGGGGATACATCAAAACCGAAGAAACGAGTATGGACCAAGGAGAACCCGAAGTATGCGAGAAAGAACAAGGATACAGATCAGAACGGCGATAATGCATCGGATCGGCCGAAGAGTAATTCGAAGAGGAAGAAGAGGAGTTTCCGGTATGAGAATAAGGCCGAGCGGCGGGTTACGAAGTTCAAGGAGCGGGCTGGGGGCAAGAAGCGGGCAAAGGAGAGGAAGGCGGCGACATAGATTCCCCACAAAATGTATGGAGCAGTCGTTTGGTTTTGATGAAATGAGATGCATTATTACAACAGAATACGATTTGAGTACGGACGCGACTCAAGCAATCTGATCAATAGAACATACGGGACAGTTAAGCGATGGGCGACAATGAATCGAATCTCATTAAAGGCTCTATGTACCGCAGGCAGTCGGGAAAAATAAGTCATGCGTAGACAAATTTGGGGGAATAAGTATAAAAGAGGAGAGGAGAAACAAAAGGAAAGAAAAACACAAGACACATGACAGCAGCTTCAAGGTCAGAACAGTGGCATATTATTTGGCGGTTTTCTGTCTTGTGTCTTCCTTTAACTCTTCAAGCAGTGGCTAGAAGCACGAGATCGCAAGCACAAATGGAGAGAAGCGACGCGAGGGCAAGAGGAGGAAGGGGAGAAAGAGAAAAGCTTGTTGAAAAATAAATATATTTGTATACACCACGCTCCCTGGCCCTATCATCTACACATTGCCCATGGCAGTCTCCAGTTCCCGCAGCTCCTTCTGTAGATCGTCGTACTTCTTGGCCATTTCCTCATATTTGGCCTCCCATTGGTCACGGGAAGTCTCGAGCGCCTGGACCTTGCGCTCGTAGTGTCCGGCCTTGACATCGGTTTGGCGGAGCCTATGTTGTAATAGCATGTGGTTAGCACCTTGGAATCTATAAGATTGGACTTGGATAAAAAATAATAAAGGGAGAAGAGGATAACGCACTTCTCGTTCGTCTCACGGAGTGTCTTATCAGTCTCCTCGGCCTCCTCCTCGAGGAGCTGCAGACGTCTTTGCATAGACTCATTCTGTGTACCATGTTGGGCGTTCTCGGAGGCGGAAGCCTTGGCTTCTTTAAGATCAGTCTCGAGCTTCTCGACGTCGGCCTCCAGCAGCTGGTTCCGGTGTGTGAGAGATTTGATTTCCTGCTCCTTTGCTAGATTCTCCTGCTCCAGAGCCTTGACTTTGGTCTGTAGTTCTTCGACCTTGGCGTGGGCATCGTCGGCCTCCAGGCGGAGGTTGTTCATTTTCTATACATTCCCAAGGTCAGTTTTAATTATATCCATTTACTTTAATTTAATTGGGGGTTTAAAGCAAGGCAGCAGAAACAAGTCTCCCGCCCCGCGCCCCCTTTTCCACACCCTCCTTTGTTTCCTGCAGAGATTCAGTTGCCATAGGAAGGGTTTGGGTGGAAAGGAGGGGGACGAAGCTACTACCCCGCGGTAATCTGACAGGGAATACGGACCTCCTTGATTCTGTCCATGTTGATGGCTTAGGGTGATCGAGTCTAAGTGGAGAGGGGAAGGTAAACAAGCGGTATGCTCGGTCAACGAGACAGACGAACAGACGACGTGGTGGTTGGGTGGGTATAGAGGGATCGCAGAGAACCGTCGGGCAGAGAGAAGAGATAACGACGCAAGACAAGTGAGGGATGTTTCTGCTTATTATTATTGTTGGTCTAATCAGTTGCCTGGAAGTTCGTTAGTTGACAAGGGGGGGAAGGTTAGCGGGAGGAAGGGTGCTGTTGCGCGGTTTAGGTAAGACATTATGTAATAGGCCTCCGTTTCCCCGCCAACGCCTGCCAGAAACACTGCTCGTGATACAAGCGCAAAGAGGATGACATGACTTCATCAAATTGGATCAACCCTGTTGCGTCAATTCTGCAAACCTGAATTAACTATAAAGATAGGAATTACTCCCTCGCGTCTGGCGGAAGACGCCGCAAGTGTAAATTAAACCCATCACTCACCTCAAAAATGCTGGCCGCAAGAGATCAAGAGAACCTTGTCCATGCCCATCAGACGGCGGCTGCTGCAAAGCCTCTGAACCAGAGTACCAGACAGCTACAGCCAAAGACGCCGGGAACTAGAGCACCGAAGACACCATTTAAACTACCACTAAATGACGAGAATAACCCGCTGGCATTTGGAGGGGGGAGGAAGACAGGGAAGGTCAACAATGGGCAGAATGAGAATCTCCTGAGGCCGGGGAAGGACACCGTTGCTGGTGGGAATGCATTCGTTACGCCGATGGGTGAGTTTTCTGAGTTTCTCTCAAAGTATTTCCCGTGCGCCGGATATGGGACAAAATTATATCTGACACGCTTGCTTGCTGGGTTATTATAGCCCCGCGAAGTCGTGCTCCCTTGGGGATGAAAACGACAAATGCAAAGGCGAATGCTTTTCAAACCCCAGCACCACCTTTGGGTACATCCAAGCCAGCCAAGACAGTAAAACGCCCATCAACCACTCGAAAGTTGAAGCAGAGTGCTCCTGAACTCCAGCCAGGCCAGCCCAGAGCGTCTACTGTAGAGAACACGGAGGAGGATGTTCCAGATGTTGAATATATGCCCCCTAAGCCAACACGTACGTATCTAGGTTTCTCCCCGTCTCCCCCCGCCCCCCTAGCCTGATTTTGATCACCGCGGATTTAAGTGTTGATATCTTATTATCTTCGTTATATTCCCAACAGCATTACCAGACCCCCCCGAAGACATCCCTTACAACGAGGACTTCCCACAATTCAAAGGCAAGAACTTCACGCGTGGGTGGCATAAATTATTCGTCGACGAAGAAGTCGGGGAAGATGGGTTGACCCGCAAGGAGCGAGAAAAGAAAGCAGAGCAGGAAGCATACGATAAACGGATGGATGCGCTGATCCAGGAGCAAGTCGACAACATGGAACTGCTGGGGATCAATGTCCGCCAGTTCCCCGATGAGCCATGTGCTGAAGAGGTGGCGGTGGAGATCATGAGGAAGCGGGAGATGAGACAGCAACCGGCGAAAAGGGTCATTGTGGACCGGTCCATCTCTACGGTCAAGTCACGCACTGCTGCGAGGATGCTCTCTCAGCAGTCACGGTCCACTGCCGCTCCTCCTATGCCAAAGCCAAAGCCTAAACCCAAGCCTAAGGTCAGGTTCTCGTCGGGTTTCGTCCGGCCAACGAAGCAGCAACAGGAGCAAAGGCTGCAAAGGCAGCAAAAGCAGCCGAAACAACAGCCAGCTCCGTCCAACCCGTCAACTATGCGCCATGCGGCTGCCACGGCCACTTCACGGACTACAGTTGGATATTCCAGGGGGCGGCGGGTATCATCTAGTCTACGGCAGAAGACTGCTACTACTGCTCCTGCTACTAAACGACAGAGTCCTTCCACTAGCCAGGCGATTTCGAGCTCGAACAAACCAGCAGATATCCTCTCCCCAGCCCAACATATGGAGCTATACGGCAGCCCGCCGTTTGGGAGTGAGATGTGGTCGCGGTGCAAGGCTGCGGGGCTATTTGATTCTGCGCCCGAATATGAGCAGGAAGAGCAGGAGGAACAGGAGGAGATTGCGTTGTTCCCTGAGGAGGACGATGAGGCTGCGAATTTCCAGCTTACATTGTGACATGATTTTTACCCTTTGTCCGTCGTTCTCTCTCTCTCTCTTTGTCTCTTATCTTTTTTGTTTAAATTTTTAATTATAGGCATGTGAATTGGGGGCAATTGGGGTGTGGGGCATTGTGTTTTATTTATTTGTTTATGTCGGCGTCAGATGGACTTCTGGTGTTGTTTTTTACTTGCTACCTTTTTTACTTCTTTGTGGCTGTCTGTACTACACGGGTATCACAGATTTTGAACCTGCATTGTATAATAGCCATTATAAACAGCGTGGGAACAATGGCATTCATTTTAGTCGACAGAGTCACGGTGGTTTCTGTCTCACACTCTCTCTGTGTGTAGCAGTAATAAGTAGGAGTACGTACTCCGTAGCAGTTGCATCATCTTGCATCAGAATTGGTGGGCGAAGAGTGGTTGTACTCCACGGCGAGGTGGGGATAAGGACCATCGTATTTATGGACGTGGGCTTTTCTGAGGGGGAATAATTATATAAAACGGGAAAATGATGATAATAAAAAAAACAGCCAGCAGAACGGATACTAGGAATTGAGGATGTAAGATGTTGTAGTTATTTTTGAAATAAATGCTTGACACAATAATAATGCGTGTTGGGGAGGCGAGAGGAGAATGCTGCTGCCTCCTCGCCCGGGGATCCTGGATCTCCAACAACATGGCTAGGAATAATGGAGAGAGGAGATCAGGGACTTTATTTTCAACCCCAAGCACCCCCTGGATCTCAAGGTCTCAACCATCTGTGGTCGAGGGCGGCCTGTTCCTGTTTCTGATACTGCTAGACGCTGTAGACAGTCTGTCCCTTCGCCTTTAGCGTCAAACCACGGACTCCGCTAGCAGGCCGGCCAATCCCACATGCTGATGGGCGGGAGTCTTGCTTCTCACGAAGAGAATAATAGCGGTCGATTTAATAGTTAGTTCGTTCATTTGTGGGTTTGTGGCCGTGGGTGTGTGTGTGTCCCTGTCCCTAGTTCCAACGTGTTGTTCTGCCAGGGCTGGGAAGCTAACCTTAGCACCGCTTCATCACACCAGATTGACTTCCGCTGCATCTTCTTCCTCTCCCCGTCTCCTTGCTCTTCACCTCCTCACCTCCCTCTCTTCTTCTCTCTTCCCACCCCCATCCCCCCTCTCCAATTCCTCCCTACCTTTCACCCCTAGCTCAGCAAACCTCTCAGCCATGGCGAGAGCTCACTCAGAGTCCTCCGAGGACTTCGAGTTCATCGAGACTCCCGCTGCCCCGTCCCCGTCTCCCCCGTCAGACAGCTGTGGTGTGCGGACCACGTCGGTGAGTTCTCTCAATTGCTTATTTCATTCCTTGTTTCATTCCTCAATTGGCATTGGCTATAGTTACTCGCCAATTCTTGAATACAAAATTCAAAAATTCCCGTTGTATCTGCCAAAATTCTTTCTCTAATTCGGATTTCATGTTGGGTTGTTTTCCCGGTTTTTTTGTAGTATCCCGCCATCAAAAATGCCCCTTTACCAGCCGACGGTGCTGGAAGTGACAGCTTCTCCAACGCCCTCCTCATCTCCCTCCTAGTCCTCGTTCCGGCCTACTTCGCCCGTCAAGTCGGCGGCGGCTTGTACACAACCATCTTCCTGGCCCTGTTTACCTCAATCCCCATCCTCATGGCGTTCTGGTCCATCTCTTCCTCGATCTCCCCCCGCAAGAATGAGAAGGCCAAGTACCCCGGCCGCCCCGTCGAACACTACCTGCACTTCCACAACGAGCATGACCGTGTCAGATACCATGGCAAGAGCAAGATCCCCATGGACACCTTCCACGAGCTGTACTTTGACGGTGCCGTGGATTTCAAGGGTGATTGTCTTGAGGCCATGGAGTATCGCCATGATTGGGCTGCTTTCCGCTTTACGATGAACTTGTATAAGTTCTTTTTGACGAGCTTCGTTCCGGAGGTTATCATGCATACTCGCAGCCAAGGTATTTATTCTTTTTTTTCTCCTAACGTGTAATGATATCCGTACGTATATATTAACACCCTACAAGATGAGGAGCAAGTCCGTGGCCATTACGACCGTGGTGATGACTTCTACGGCTGGTTCCTGGGCCCACGTATGATCTACACCTCCGGCATCGTCAGCGACATCACCAAGGAAGAAACCCTCGAGGAACTCCAGGACAACAAACTCGCCATCGTCTGCGAAAAGATCCAGATCAAACCCGGTGACAAGATGCTAGACCTAGGCTGCGGCTGGGGCACGCTCGCCAAATACGCCAGCGTGCACTACGGCGCCCACGTCACCGGCATCACTCTCGGCCGCAACCAGACCAAATGGGGCAACAACGCCCTCCGCAAGGCCGGCATCGAGGAATCCCAGAGCCGCATCGTCTGCTCTGACTACCGTGACTCCCCCGTCACTCCCGGCGGCTACAACAAGATCACCTGTCTCGAGATGGCTGAGCACGTCGGCGTACGCCACCTGGGCTCGTTCTTCTCGCAGGTCTGCGATATGATGAACGACGACGGCGTCTTCTTCCTGCAGATTGCCGGCCTGCGCAAGGCGTGGCAGTACGAGGATCTGATCTGGGGCTTGTTCATGAACAAATATATCTTCCCGGGTGCGGACGCTAGCACGCCGCTTGGCTTTGTTATTGATCGGCTTGAAGGTGCTGGGTTTGAGATTAGGGCCGTGGACACCATTGGCGTGCATTATTCCGCGACGCTGTGGCGGTGGTACCGGAACTGGGTTGCTAATAAGGAGAAGGTGGAGGCCAAGTATGGCAAGCGGTGGTATAGGGTATGTTTTCCATTCCATTCCATTCCATTCACGTTCCTTTGACACTGTCTCTCGCTGTCCGCCCGCCCGCCATCATAACAAAAGAAAAAGAAGAAAAAAACAAACCCTAAATTAACCTCCCCCATTAGATCTGGGAATTCTTCCTCGCCTACTCCACCATCATCTCGCGCCAGGGCAGCGCCACCTGCTGGCAAATCGTAGCCGTGAAGAATATCAACTCCACCCACCGCGTTGAGGCTATCCCCTCCCAATTCGCCCTGACGGCTGCCCGCGAAGCGAGCATGAAGAATGTCGGCAATGGATCTGTGCCCTCGGCTCATTTGCCTACTAAGGCGTGAGTGGGAGTATGTTTACCTTGAGTTAGGATCGGCCCGATGAGGATGAGGATGAGTGTTGGGTTACTGCTGGTGGTGGTGGTGTTGTGATGTGGGTGTGTGTGTCAGAATGCATAGAATTGAGGGAAGATGAGACGGATGTATAATGGGTGAGGGGGGAAATAAATAAAAAGGAAACCAAGTGGGAAAAGTGCACACATGGCACTACAAAAAGAAAGATGAAAAAAAGGCCCGGGGATGAGAAGGTAAGTATGGCAAGGCAAGGAAAGGAATATATGTCATTTTATACATGTTTCATTCCGGTTAACTACCCCGGTCACACATGAGTTGAATTACTTTTCTGCTATTTTTCCCCACAATATCCTAAGATTATGTTTCCCGTTTTATTTCTTGAAGATGAGTCTTTTTCATTTCATCCTTCTCATTACACTAGCGCTCTTTATATAGAGCTTGTGAGATATTTGAGACTTTTGGCTCTGAGAGGGGCTTCTGCATAGTATAGTTTCCCCCTGTTGATTGATTAGAGTATCTGAATGAACTGGGCGGGTGATGTTGATTCACTTGTATCCATATGTGGAATGTTTTTAGATATCATTGAGGAATGCCTAATTCCAAAAATGCATTGTTTATGATAAAAGCAGACTTGCTTGATGAGAGAACACTAGATCTAGATGAACAATAAGTGAAGTTCGTATCACGGAGTTGGTTTGCGGCGAGCCAATTCTGATGCCAAGACCGCCAATGTCGTCAGCTCGCCTGGAGCCGCATTCAATCCAAACTCAAGCTTCAAGCTCCAACATCTCCTACATACAACAACGTACTGAGTACACCTCGATCCACAAACCACAAACCACGAACCACACCACCAAGGTTACTTGCCCTCAGCAGTGACCATGTGGATCAACGGGCTGGGGCTTTTCGCTCTCGCCTCAGCAGGAGTAACAACCGTCGACGCATTCAGAGATACATCGCCCTTCTTCCTCTTCTCTACACACGAGTGAGTATACACTCCCCCCCCCCCCCCCCAAAAAATCCCCGGACATACCTCGCGCACCATCCATCGGTTTACACACACACCCCGGAACAAAAGTCCCCACTAACAATCAACCCACGCAATGTCATAAAACCACACAGAACCGCCCTCCCCTCCCGCCAGTTCGAATCCGCAAACACACTCTCCACCTCCCTCTCCGCCTCCCTCAAATCCTGCTCCGCAGCCACTTACATCCTCGTCTCACAACCGGGCGTGCACGCGCGTGATTACAGCTCCGGCGATGCGGCGCCGCGGTTACGGCGTGGGGTGCTGCAGCTGGATAAGGAGGTGAAGGGGAGTTTTGCCGTTAGCGAGGTTGTGGGCGCGGTGGATGTGGATGCGTTGCAGGGGGTCTTGGAGGAGGGGTGTGGGGTGGAGGTTGAGAGGGTTGATATGTCGGGTGAGTTTGTCTGAATTATGCCCTACTACATCGTATTGTGACTCGGGTTGGACTTTCGGGGTTTGGGGGGATAGAAAGTGAAGAAAGGCTGGCTAACCATTTGACTTTCGACGGCGGTCGCTGCGTTTTGAGTGGGCAAAATAGGCGTAAAACAACAGCCATACACGAAAACACCGCTGGTTATCAGGGTTGATTTTGCCAGCGTAGCTGCGGACTCGAATCGATCCGAACAACTCGTTAAGAATGGTGAGTACATGGAAAAAACGAAAAAAAAAAAAAAGAATCCAAAACCCTACCTGCTTGCGGGAATATATGAGCTAAATGAACCAAAATGTTTCCCCGCATGATAGATGAGTTCCTCGATGCCGTCATCGACCGCCTCCCGTCGCGGGATTACACCGTGTTATACACCACGACGCCCAGAGAGTTTACCGCGGCAGGTATCGAACTAGAGGAGCCAGCCATATACAACGAGATCGACGCAGATATCTACCAGAATCCGCTGCGGACCAATATGAAGCGGGACACCATGGCGCATTCGCATGTGCGCCGTGATGGTACAGACGATGGTGACGAGCAGTGGAGGAATCAGCCGTTGTTTGAGAAGTATCAGTTCCTTAGTCCAGGTGCGTTTCTTTTTTTCTTTTTTTTTTCTTTCTTTCCTTAAAGTTTCCCTCCGCCTTTCCCACCGCCGACGGCATGGGGTAGTTAGTTGTATATATTTTTATATGTTCCTATCCTTCACGCGAATATCTCACTGACATAGGTGCGCTTGACAGGAATATTCATGGGTCTGATGGGCGCTCTACTATTCGGCGTGATCGTCTACGTGGCGCTTTCGGCTCTGTTAAGCTTGAAGGTGTCATATGCTGCGTTTGAGAAGGATAATAGCCCTGCGGCGGCGAAGAAGCAGCAATAGTTTGTTGTTCTTCGCTTTGGCGGATATTAAGATTCCATTGTCTTTTTTTTTTGATTTATTTCTGTTCCGCGGTTTCCCTCCTTTTAAGCTAGGGGGGAGGTATGATGGTGTTGTGTTCATTTTATTCTCTTTCATACATGTCATCTATATACTCTTCTGATTTTGCGCTTTGATGTGTGTCCTCTTACTTTATTTTCTATGTTTTTTACTTTTAACTCATGCCAGGCAGATCGAGAGTTTCCCCCTCTTCTATAGTCCATGGTCTATTTGTTCTCCCGTTATTCCCCCCCGCTAGATATGGGTTGCCAGTTATAATAAACAATGCAAAAATCAGCTCAGGACGGTAATCAATTGATATTTCCTTTCTAGGCCAGAGACTTAAATCACGTGTTGATTCTATTTTGAGACTGGTGAAAGGGGAATTTCTTGGCAACCATTCCTTTTACAGTCCATGGCTCCACTTTTAGATATCCCGCAGCCAATCACAGCCCGTCAACGAACCCCAGCACCAGCGGCGACGACAACATCCGCGCTTGAGCCTCATCATGCGTCTGTTTCAACGTCCTCAGAATATCTCTCGCTGCGCCCCTCTCTCATTGCGCTGCGACTTCGCTCCTTATCTAGTCTTCTTGCTTGCGTGCAACCCTCTCTTTGCCGTAGTCCTTTCTCGAGTCTCCATCGCTATCTGTTTCATTTGTTTTAACCCCATTTCTGGCCAACCAACTCCTCCTGCCGTTCTTTCAGACAAAGATCCTCTGCCAGATACGAGATTTATCGGCAACCCCCCCCGGCGCCGCCCACATCTCAAACGGGGAGATCGTTCCTATAGATACGAGAGAAGCGTCTATCCGCTAATTTTTAATACCGATTGGGGTCTTGGATATCCCCCGTTGGATCGTCGAATTCACAGCTTGGACTCAGGGCTACTGTCTTAGTCTTGGACAAGTTCTTGAAATTTTGATATATCGGGGTCAAGAACCCCCGCCCCCTACCAAGCCCTGTCTCTACTGGCGAACAGATTCTCCGTGTCTCGTCGATTATGAGACGTTCGCGGGGACTGGCTTCGAGGCCATTCCTGCTTTTCGTGCTGTTTTTATGTCTGCTGGTTCTCGTTGGCAAAGTGGGAGCGCAAGTCCCCGATGATCCCGATGATGAGGAGCCACGACCACCAAACCCAAGACCGCCTCCCAGAGTAACAGATGACCCCAGACCAGAGCCCACGAACACCAGATCCAAAGAAACCAAGTCACAAGAGACCGAAAAGCCAACGGAAACATCCGAGGCTGACCTTCCTCCCATTTCGACAACAGACCCGCCTACCACAACCACCGACAGTGCCGACTTGCCTTCAATAACTGATGATGATTCCCCCTTGAGCCTACCCCCGCTCTTTAAAATACCCACGCCGCAAGTGCCCCCACCTGCCAATGCTCCATATCTCCGAGTCTCCAGCGTCCCAGAGGGTACCATTTTCATAGCCGTGGGTGCCGCCCTAGGTCTGTTCGGTCTGATAATATTCCTTTGGCGAGTGCTGGTAGCCTGGTCTATCAACCGGTCCGTCCGCCGCGCAGCAACCCGCCCCGATCAGTCGGACACAACCCCTGCGCTCCTCAACAAGCGGAGATCTGGCGTCTACCCCCAACTCGCGCCTGGCGCATCCATGTCGATGGAAAAGATGGGCAACAGCGGTGCACGCCTGTCTGGATTACCACCGCGAACCCATACGTCAAACTCAAGTCTCTTCTTTTCCCCAACTGCGGGTGCTGGTATGCACACGAGCGGGAACAGGGGCTCCGGCTACCTCCCCGCCGGATACTATGCTGCTGGCTCCACCGCCGCCCCGGGCCAATCTATAGGCCTTTCGCCACTTGGCCCGCAGACGCAGGGGTACACCCGCACGAGATCTACAGGCGGTATCACCCCGCCTGCCTCACCCAGTCTTGCACCGACAAGTCGCGGAGGCGGCCACGAACAAGGCTTTCCGTCAACGAGTAGTGTGAATCTATCGGCTGCGCCGCAGGGGCGGGCACCAAGCGCATACCTGGAAGATTTGTTTGAGAATCATCACCCGCCTGGTCGATGATAAACGGCTTTTCTTTTTCTTATTCTGTTGCTCAGTTCTTTTTTTTTGTTTTTGATCCTGACGTTTCAGACGATATAAAGTTAATATTTTTTTGTGCTTTCTTTCCTTCCTTCTCCTGTGACATTGGTTTCTATGCCATGTCCGTATTCTATTTTGGCTATACAAGTAAATAATTCAAGACTTTTCTTTTTTGGGGTCCCCTTTTCCTCCATTTCCTCCCTTGTCTTTCCAGGTATAAAAATCCTCCTCCTATCCTACCTTCTTGCCGGTAATTTCTGGGTGTTTTCTTGACTTACCAAGTCCCGGCTATGCTTTGATTCCCACTTCGTGTTCTATACCACGGTTCATCAAAGAAGGCATATCTGTTGCGCGCTCCTCTCCTCGAAGTTTCGCTCGGGAGCTTTTGTGCTTGGAGTTGGAGTGTCTGCTCATTTTCCTCATTTCCCTTTTTGTCGCCTTCTTGTGCCTTTTTAATTTAACCCGGGCGAACCCCTTTTTGTTACATTTCCTCGCCCTAGCTTGCACGTCACCAACCATTTTATCTAAAGTATATTATATTACATGTTGTTTTCATATCGAAGCTTTTTCTTTTCCTTGCGTATGCGCCTGCTTTCTGCTCCCATCGAATTTTATATGTGTATTTATTCCTCATTATTTTAGTTTGGCTATCTTTACAACCATATAAAACTATTTATTCGATTCGAACACCTTTCATTCTTCATCCCTCATTCCTCTCAAAGTAACTACAGTAATGATTTTCATGGGCGTTTTTTTCACCCTATATTTTGATCCGAGCCTGTTTCCAGCCCAGTTTTGACTTTGCTATGGTGCTGTAGGCCACTGTTGATTGACATGGGCCTGGGCGATTTGAGAACTAGCAAGTTTTAATCTCATTGGAAAGCCCCCCTTTATAGAGAAAGATTATACAAAGTAAACCGAAATATGAATTAGATAAAGTAAGAGGGATATAATGTACAATACATACATGTACATGGGAATGTAAATGTCAGCTTATCTCAAAAAATGTTGCAGACGCTAAAGAGAATAAAGAAAAAGGTTGATGAGACAGGTTGGAGAGTAGCAGGCTCTTCCCGCTGTCCGTTTGATCCATCTATTATTTAGTCTTCGTCTATCTTGCCGTTAAATTCGCCTAGGAGTATATCATCCGGTGCTGGGCCACGGTTATTCCGGACTACACGTTCCAATAAGATGACCACGTCAGCGATGTTATATATATATATATATATGATGAACAGGAACGAAAAAGAGGGTTTATCATGGCACTCACCCCACTCCGTTTCCACTCTGAAAAATATCCAAATCCACCGCCTAACAACCTCAAGGAGCATGAGCGCAAAAACGCCACCTTCTATATCATTCACCCAGTCGAAACGAGCAGAAAGCCGAGAAACCCATGTAAATCGTAAAATTAGGTCGATGACAATAGCTGAATAGTACATTTCGTTCGAGTAGAAATACCGGTGACGGCGCAGGCCGAAAGGGTGGTCCGGGTCGTTGGGGTGGCTCAGCGCGGAAAATAATGTCAGATCCCAATCCTTGGCGACGTCCCAGTAGAATGTGAAAAGTGAATTAACGAGGGCGGATAGAACCCTGGATGATGTTAGCGGCGGATGGCCTAGGGGAAAGCGGTTTGATCATGCCATTTTCCTTGGAACATACCATAATCGATATAGGCTTTCTGCGCCAATAGACGAGGTATCCGGGTCATGATTGCGTTGCAATGTAGTTAATAAAATTACAGGGAAGGCGCTCGAGTATTTGAGCGCGTTTGCAAGGTGCTGTCCACCCCAACCATCCGTACTCCTGTTTCCCCTTTGCACCCGTCCAAACTCGATCAGGCACTGCCTGAGGCGAATTGCGTTGGGGATGCAAATAAGCAAGGGAACGGCAATTTGGCCGCCGCATTTCCTATTCGGAATACCGGTGCTAGAGGCGTCGGATGAGAGGAACATGCAGGCGCTGACGAAAAGGTCTCCGAGGATTTTTGAATAACTGGTCAGGACATCCGCAAGGATTATGTCGCCAAATTTCCCATCTTGAGTTTCCGCAAGCCCGCCAATGCTAATCCGTTTCAACGCAACGACGAACCGGTGTCGTCCTGTGCGGGATAGCCGGTGGAGGGGGAAGATCAGGAGGACGAAGAAGAGGAAGAGGTAAGATTGCGGGATTATCTCCCACGCGATAACGCGCTCCGGGGAGCCATGTGTCACAGACCAGAAAAAAAGTATGGATATCACAAGTGGGATAGAAAGTAAAGTTGCAAGGTGATATGTGGAACGGTAGACGGGCACCTGGTGAATGGACGATCGAGATGGATATCGAATCAAGGCCGGAACGTCCTGATGTTTGTCAGTCCGTAACACTCCTCTGTCATTTTTATTTGGTCCCAATCATTTTCTTTTAAGGCTGTAGAGTTCTTCAGCAGGAGTATACATACAATTTTGACAGCTGATAAATAATGTAGGTTCAGTCCCCATCCCCAAACGCCTAGACGGGCGGAGTTAGCGGAGCCAATATGAAAATATCCTAAGGAGGACAATGGAGAAAAAAAAAAAACCTACCTGCAACTAGTACGATGGCGACCCGGTAAGGTAAAGGAAAAAAGAGACTGAACCGGCTTAATTGGTCCAAGTTGCGGTTCACATCATGGTCTGGATCCATATTCCATCGCAATGGAACAAATGGCCCTCACGGAGCTGTCTCGGACACGCGAGGGAGGGGGGTCGGGGAGGAAGGTCAGAGAAGAAGATAGCCGGTTAATGAGTGACTTGAGTGAGTGATTATTATCCGGTATGTAGATAACTTGTATAAACTTTAAAGAAGCGAGAAGACCGCCAAAAGTATCTTCCGCAGTTTGGGAAAATAAAAGCCATTCCAAGAGTTTCAAGGCGAATGAAGGTTGGCTATCAAAATTTCCTGTTTGGGACAAGGCGTGATGATTATGTCATGCATTATGTCATATGACACGTGATCGCAATCGCGTGACACTCTCCTGAGCCGAGGTAAACTACGCCGGCACCGCGCCCCAGATCGCAGCTGGATAGACGGCGACACATACAGCTTCATCCTCGTTGCGCGGGCCAATTGACGACAACGAGATAGGTATATTATGTGGAATTTTGGATGATATTGGGCTTTAACGGGTGTATCGAACTCACTTGCAGCTCTTGTCATCATCACTTCATCTAGCCATCCTGCGAGATGGATTCTGATCCAGCTGCTGCGCCGGCTATAAATCCAAACCCTTCAGCTACCCCTGTCTCGCATTTCTTCCCATGGGCCACATCTCCAGATATTATACGCAGCCACGAAAAAGATGCGTACATTTCTGGGACGCTTTCTGCTCAGGCACACACAATAATTCGCGCTCTTCGTGGCGCCAGATTCGCCCACTCCCATACCGACACCATCAAAAACCTAACTGACCTCCTCTACCTTTCTCTCACAACGCTTGTCGGAAATAGAACACTGGGCGAAGAGTATTGCGACGTGGTACAACTGGAAGATGACTCATTACGACTACCGTCGCTGGTTCGACGAGTCGGATACATCCTCAGTAGCATTCTCATCCCATGGTCATTACAGCGGCTTCTCCCCGCCCTACGTCAGAAACTGCGGGCAAAACTCCAACGCAGCGTCGGCCGATTACAGGCAAGGGCTGCATTATTGTCCTCCAAACAGGAAACGCCCTCTAAACCTAACCTCACACTGCGTTTCCAAACCTATGTCCTCGACCATCTTGACTCCCTCACCTCCCTCTCCCCAATCTTCGCACTTAACCTGGCGGCCTTCTATTTCTCCGGAGCATATTACCACATATCCAAACGCATCTGGGGCCTTCGATATGTTTTTACAAAACGAATCGAAGATAATGAAGCCAGAATCGGATATGAGGTACTAGGTGTCTTGCTCGTTTTGCAAATCGCCGTGCAGGGAATCCTACACATCAAGGATACAGTCTCTTCCTTCACAGCTGAAACAGCGGAGGATCAGCGACAACAACAAAGCTCCGACCAGAAAACAGCCCTGAAAACAATATACAACCCACCATCCATCCAAGCACTACCCGCAAGCGAGGCGCGATATGATATGGCGAGTCCCACCAACGCGGTGCTCGCTTGGGTTCCGCCCGGCCAGCAACGGAAATGCACACTGTGTCTAGAATCCTTTAAGGATCCGAGTGCGACAACGTGCGGACATGTATTTTGCTGGACGTGTATCCGGGACTGGGTGAGAGAGAAACCTGAGTGCCCGCTCTGTCGGCAGGAGGCGTTGGGTTCGAAAATCCTGCCCTTGAGAGGGTGAAGTGCCCTCGTATTATAAGATCTGATAATGGAGCGTGGATAATGCTGTAAATATATAAGTGCTTTCGGTTTTTGTCAGCAGTGCTTAACGAGACTTAGATCTGAAGGATAGAGCATTCATTTCATCTATTTGTATTGTTTTTCTCAAATTAATCAATAATTCTGTGAGTATTATGAATATATGTATTATCCATAAATATTTAATTCTCCGTACACTCTCAACAATTTCATCTAAAATAATACATGATAGCGTGGATGATTGCAAGAACGGTAAAAGATATACATGGAGACCTGACTTGTATCTAAGATGTTCGTTTTTAGTAACTTAGGGGTTGTCGAGATTTTTGATACAGTAGCATTCCAACTGTGAAGTTTGGTACACATGTGGCAATACGTGTCTATATAACCAACGCCGAAAAATTTCTAATAGAACAGGATATCAAATCATCTAAAATCATCCAACTTGATCCGAAGAGAAGTTAGAAGGAACAAATATAAATACACGGGAAAGGAAAAACGGGATTCCACTACCCAGAATATTTCCCCAAAGGTAAGCTAGAAACGCCGCACCCCAGCGGCGCAGGAGGCCATGCATATGGTTGATATAAAAAGGAAACCGTAGATATACACAGAAATCTAAAATAGGACCTTACAAGGTCATGGGGGGTGGAGGCCGATGTCATTTCAATTTTCCATGCGAACGCTTCGTATACAGAAAAATACGGATGCATGGATGCATTTTATCAATATTGTGGTTTAAATGTTTCTATCGATGGTTGCGAAGAGGGCGAATATATGGGTCGTTCGGATAGTATAATGGGGCTCAAACTGTTGTTCCCAATCGTACCTGCCTGAAACATTGACCTTTGAAAAGATGGTGTGAACATTCAGAACAGCGGCGGCAACGACGGCGACCACCAGATGGCAGATAAAATGCTATCGTGTGTTTAGAGCCATACCAGTAGGATAGAAAGACACCCACGATTTGTCTTTGAAGATCGGTCCTTTCCTACTGCTGAATTTCCCCGATTGATGCCTTGATTTCACTGTCGCACGAAGCGGGGATCTTTTCCTTCTCCCCTAAATTGCTCTTCGGGTGAATTTTCTTAATAGACCCTGGGGTAGCATAAGGGATCACAGGGTGGTCCGGGTTCGGTGGGACTGGCTCCAGCTTGAGTCTTTTGGCTTCGAGGACATTGAAGACCTGCAGGGCGGCATACGGATCCGTTGCAACGTCTAATGGGTGGGTTAGAACTAGGCGACCAATGCAGAAAGGGGCAAATATAAATAAAAGAAATTTCTCGGTTAATAGCCAAATTAAACTCACATTGTACCTGGCGGTAATTGAGCTTTTTCGACCATCCGCCACACCTGATTTCGGGATCCTTATCAAGTGGCAAGCCTAAATGTTCTTCAACTTGCTCAGCGAGATTCACCAATCTTTTGTTGATCAGTTTCGGATTGAGATGGTGCTTCACCACTTTGTGCAAGCGGCTAACTTCGCAGAGGTTGGTTGTCTGTATGCCCAAAAATTTATGGAGCCGCGTACAATCAGCCCTAATGGCGACGCCAACTTTGACAATCTCGGGAGATTCAAGTAATCTTTTAAGAGTGGGAGAGACGAGGTACTGCGGTGAATTAGCCGGATTAAATAGAGCTAGGTGAAATATCGCGATTCGCTCTTCGCTTGCAAGCTGGATCATAGAAACATTATCTACAAGCGCATCCCGAGTAGAGGCTTGAGCTTTCCATTCAAGGTCGAGGCCGACAATAGATTCGGACGAAAAATGTTGTGCTACCCTTTCCGACGTCTGAAGGGAGGTACAATAGTGGACCATGATGTCTTTACCATCTGGTGTTTTATTCAAATTATAGCTCCAATATTTCGATGGTGACGTTTCAGACTGGCGGTTGGATGCATGTGTGGAGGAGTCAGAAAAACCGCCTGCAGCTTTAGTATGATATTTGGAAAATGGCACACGGTTAAAAAGTCCACCTAGCCATTGAGAAGGCTGGTTCTTGGGTGTGGCTATTGAGGGTGATGTTGTTGGCTCAGGAACTGAAGGGAGATCTGCATTTGCCAGCTTTGCCTTTGATTTGATGCCAGATCTGACTCTTCTTTTGGTTGGATTTGATGCTGGTGGTTTTGGACAGGTGTGAGAAGACTGGTTCTTGAGAGTGGTTACTGAAGGTGATGTTGTTGGCTCAGGAATCAAAGGGAGATCCGCATTCAAAGGGAGATCTGCATTTGCTGGCTGTGTGGATACTTGCTTGCCTTTATTCCACACTGCAATCTGGATACGAAGCCACCTAGCGTCATCGTCTCCTTCAATCCATTCTTTGCCGAGAGAAGAGATTTCCGACAGCTCCGATGCCCAGTGACGAATTTTTTGTATATCAATTTGATTTGGAAGAACAACAGTGCGGCTTTCGCTGCTGTGTAAATCAAGTTGGGCAAGTCTTTCTTCGCTTTGAAGGCGAAGGAAATTAATTTCAATAAATGCTTCAAGTTCCACGATGAATTCATCGAGCCAACACATATTGAAATGACTATACCATTTCTGTAGAGACGGTCGGAGAATACTTGGCATTCTATAGCCTCCATTTACAGCAACGTGCAGGAGGTCGATAAGCTGGCTCACAGCGGCCCTGATTGAATGGATGCGGTTCCGCGAGGTAATGAAAGGCGCAATGATTTCCCACTGTTTCCAGTAAATGCTGGACGTCGGTTTTGTACCGTAAAAAAGCTGACTGGTGTAAGTGACATTTGAGCTGGGATCGATATTTAAGTCATTCTTCGCTGAAGCGTGTACCTCCAGGCTTCTCCTTAATACATTGACTAGCTGAAGTCGGTGCCTAGGTTGGCTGCGGGTCCGGGAACTGGGTAAAAATATCCAGATAGTGCTATTGATTGCCTGGATAGTGTCATTGATTGCGCGCTGGTATTCAGAAAAAGCCAAGCTTGGTACAAGGGAAAAGGTATGAAAATCCCATGCATTTGGGACAGAAGCATGTTCCGAGAGGTATAATCTGGCGCCCAGATACTTCCGCCACGAGTGGCCTGCAAGGAGGATAAGTCTCTTATCCTTGGTCAATATTGTGTCATATTCGAGAAACATCGATTGTTCCTTTAGAGATAACAAATGTGATTCCCCCAGATATTTAAGAACGAAAGAGATATGCTCAAAGGCCCTAGAATCGACCGTACGGAGCCAGTTTTGAGCATCAAGATAAGCTCGCCGCCGTTTGCGGACCGACATTTCGATTGAATTCCAAAAGCGAGTCAAATCTCGCAACCTGACAACGTAAATATCGTCATGATATAACCTTTGCAACATAGTGTTTAAGAAAGTCGACGCTGCTATGTCATGCATGATGATATTAAATCTTATATCGACAAAGCGATTCTCAAGCGTCCGCACACGCTTTCCTAATCGTTCAATGTCCCTTCGGCGATCAACCAGTTCGACCTCCCGCACTTCAATAGGCTCGAGCTTCGGCATATCTACGGAAGTAGCTATATCGATTTCAAGATCAGCCGGCGATGCTCTAAAGGTCGGGATTTCAAGTGGCCGAGAATCCTGCGCCACAGCTGCGGCAGCGATCTGCGCATCCAACAAGTGTAGTCGCTCGCTGTAGTCTTCGGAGAATTCTACCTGATCCCATAGAGTGCCTATTGCCGACCCCGGAAGATCTGGCTTTTCATCATGGGTTTTGCGATGCTCGAGGATGCGCTGTTCCAGGGGTGATGGTTCATCTTGTGGCTGGAGAACGGTGATTGTGGGAGCAAGGGTTTGCGCCAATATAGCCCGCGGATCCTGCGGTGCACGTACTCGACCTTTCCGTTTGACAACGGCCGGTATTTCAGGAGCCTGCGCCCCGAGCAATGGCTTGGGCGTGATGGGCTTGGGCACGAGGGACCTGGGCGCGAGGGGCTTGGGACTGGGAGGGGGATTCCGGACAGCATAGTTTATGGATGTGTCAGAGAAAGCTCGCCATGGCGTATACATCAGTCGTGCCCCACGCCATGGGGAGTGTATTCGAAGTTTCCGATTTCTCGATATGACGTAGGTCACGTTAGTGGGATGACTATAATTGCGGCTTCATATACAGAGTAGACAGCACGTAAGCTTGTTAGCACAATTGAACTGCAGAGCAAGCAACAACAGGGTTCTCACCATCCGCTGCGCAAACGCAACCGCAAATGATCATTTCTGGAGTTGGAAATGTGATTCCCTTCTGACGGAATACGCCAGCCTGTGCATTTTGTCGAAGAGCATTGCCTTAGCCCATGTGGTAGCAGGGCTGGAGACAACATTATCCAAACGAGGGAGGCATGATAAAACGAATGTAATCAGGAAGATTAGTCAAGGGCGACCATGGGCGAAACTTTCTCCGCCATCAAAATGCGATACGGAACAGGTCACTCCGGAATGAACTGGAATGAATGTTGGAGATGGATGTCTCTCCTTAGCCTGGAGAGAGATATCCGTTCGCGGCATCGGGATTCTTTTTTTTTTTTAATCGGAGTATCAATGATATACGCTATTCCTAAAGCGATTAGTTCAGTAATATTCCAGGGTTGATCTTGATACTGTACCGTACATACATACGGTAAATTTCGCATCATGTGATAGTTTTGTTCGTCCTTCGCCAACATCCAGGCCAGATCCAACAGAGAAGAGCCGCCAAACAGGAGGATATGCAAGCGGCTTGATTTCTATGCTGAAGTGCTGTTGACTTCATTTGTCCAATTGTATCCGTACTTCGAACGGGAGTTAGGGAGTGTTTTAAGTACTTCTCAACACCGGAACGATTCTCATCACCATGGCTTCCCAGCTTCTCCCTTTGGGTAAGAACTCGAACCGCCCAGTTAAATGCATCCATTGACTGTATAGCCTTGGCGTGCTAACAGCTGGATGTTCTAGAGTTGATTGATAAATGTGTTGGTTCGAAAATCTGGGTTGTCATGAAAGGCGATAAAGGTGTGCAATATGTTCCCTCAGATATTCCCCCCCTTTTCGTTCTGCAATTGGCTAACATCTAAATCCAGAGTTTGCCGGCACCCTACTCGGTTTCGATGACTACGTCAGTACGTTAACTGCCACTGCTTCCTCTTGGTTGTTGAATTTGTATTATGGCTATTTGGCTAACATCTAACCCAGACATGGTTCTTGAAGATGTCACTGAATTGTATGTTGAGGTTTAACACATCACGAAATCCTTCTCTCCTGGTGTATTCAAGCATGGCATTGGCTTGCGCACTCCCCAATTCTACATTCTGATGTCTCTATAGTGACTACACAGGGGCGCAGACCAAACTACCAAAGATACTCCTGAACGGAAATAATGTCTGCATGGTAAGTATCACCTCTACACTTCGTTTGCCTTGAAAGTTCCTTTCAAGGGGGGTTTTATTGCCTTATGGGCCCATTTGAGCTCGTTCCCCCCCAAAACAAAATGGTAACTGATTGAAAGAAATAGTTGATCCCTGGTGGTGAAGGCCCCGTTGCTGCCGACACATAGCAGAAATCGCCGATTTCAAGCCTAGAAGGTTCCACGATTGCGTGCTATTCTCATGGCTATTAAACCGGGTGTAGCTTGCGTAAATGTACGCAACACACTGAATCACGAAACTCGGTATCTAACCGAATCCTCCTGCTGTTGCCGTATGCCCCTCTTCTCGAGGCGATATTGAACCGACGGGACGCGTGCTTGAGGATTTTAACATGCTGCTTCTTCTTTTTCTCTTCTAACTATCTTATCTACTACTTGACTCTGTTGGCGTTTTGAGGGATGCAGGATAAAAAGGTTCTGTTAAATGGTAGTAAGCAATAGGACATCCCTAATCACAATAATTCAAATCCAACTAGAGGGCAGGGACCAGCCTGAATTAGTACTGGCCCTTAGTTCCTCTCTAAGCTATATTTGCTATTTCTGCTCCCTTTCGTTGTTGCTATATTCCAAAGCTTCCGGTTCGAAGACATTCAAATCTCTTCCTCGATATACGCGGAGGAAGAGAGATTGGACATGGTCTCCAGTTGCCCTTATTCAATGATACATACAGTGTATGGAGGCGTTGACAATTGATATAGATAGCCATTTTGGGAGCGTATCACAGCGTCCCCAGCTAAGCGCTTAACTATCCATATTGCTGGATATCCCAAGATATGAAGTGGAGGGTGCGAAAAAGGGAGATAGATTTACCATTTTCACACAATTGTAATGAGATAACTAATCGGTAGAATTTAGAATATAGATGGAAAACATTTGATTTAACCTATCAGAAGTAAAACAGCCCCGCTTAAGACGGCATGAGAGATTTTTCAAAATGTTGTATGGGGTGGGTACCCATGTCGCACGGAACAATGCAAGTAATAATAATTCGTACAAAGAATGAATTTAAAAAAAAGCACGCTAGCGAATGTAAATATGCAATGCTCCGCTGCAGAACTCCGCGGGACCCTCCAATGAAATCATAAAAATGCATGACAAAACCCCAGGGGATAGCGCGTAGGGACATAGGGAAAAGTAGCCATGGAAAAGAGAAACGGAGTATGGCGAGGTGATACCAGAAAAAATGCATTTTATACTTCTTTCGCCTTGGTTGGCGAGCCATGTTTACTAGGGTCTTTTCCCTGGTTCCTTGCACCACCTTCGTCCTTCGAAGTTGACACATCCCGATTAGCCGGGCTTACTTCCAACGGGTTCTTCGAGGACTTTCTCTCATTGCCACTTCCATTGGCGCCAGCGCCATTGTTCTCAGCTGATTCATGACGGGCTTCTTCGAGCTCGGACTCAGGAGCAGTGTTGGAAGGGTTGAAAGCAGTCTGCTGGCTAGCGACTTCCGCGTGTGTACCACTGTTTGTGTTTTCGGTGGATTTGGGGTCCAGATCGGACCGGTCCTGGTTTTTGGAATTTTGCTGGGCCTCTTTGTGGGCGGGCGTAGAGGTGGTGTAGCTTGATGAAGGGAAACGGATTGTGAAGCGCCGTTGGACCGGGCGGGACGGTTGTATGATTGTAACTAGAGAGGGTTTGTATGAGGACGCGAGATTGAAGCTGGAACGGCGAATGGAAGCTTGTAAAGTGGCCATGGCTACTTGATAGAAAGAATGAATGAGAGAGAGACCGAGAGGCAGCGGGAGTAATAGAAATGCGGGGTCACGAAGTGGGCAGAATAAGTTTCAGGTTTCCTTAAAAAAAAAAGAATGATAATAATATCTGCTGAGAATAATATTTCAGGGAGAGAAATAAGTGGTATACACAGCAATAGGCAAGCCAGCAGCGGTAGAAATTAGAAGTTGAAGTGAGAAATGTGTGAAGATTGGAAAAATGGAAATGCACACCATTTTATAGACGTGAGATGGCGGGGCAATATGTCATCCAGGCATCATAAACGCCGGTCCCGCCATGTCTTGTCTTGCCCTGTTATCGCGCGCCGCGTGGACGGCAACCCACATAATAATCAGCAAGGGATATCGCCCGTCGCTGATTTCTCGGGCTTGCGGCGACGGGTGAAAGGAAACTTGGTTTTTAGCTCGGGTATGTTGCGACGACGAGATGGCGACAGAGCAGAGTCATGTGATTTGGGATCACGTGGCTCTGGTGATTGGTAATGTGTTAGTCATCCTGTTTTTAAGTTTGGATCCGATCCGATTTGTTTTCCCTACTTAGTACTCGATAGTAACCCAGAGCTGCCTTGGTCAGAGGGAGTGTGGAAATGATTCCGAGTGGAGTCCCGAGCATTAGATTCTGCATTTAAATTGATGGGATTCTAAAGGGATACCCCTGTAAACTAGTATCTACGACCCGTTGCGGCCCTTCGGCCGATGATGTGAGTTCCGCATCCCCTTCTCCTGACTCTGTACCACTTCGTGGAACCGTGATGATTTGTTGCAGCAGATCTCATGTTGCTCAGCAGGTATCCTTAACCGCTTGAGAAATTGGTGAATAGATGCAGATTCAGGCCGGTCGCTGCCTACCATTGGCTCTTCTGCCATCTCCGGGCGCAGTGCATATGGGCTGCACAAAGGGCATTCACACAGAGGGCTTTTGCGCCGCATACAAAGGGAGAATGAGGTTTCCCCTCAGCCAGTACGGAGTACCAATTCATTGTCTCCATTGATGGCAGGATGTTCCAAAGGTTGATCTTGTCTTGCCGAACTGATGCAGTCAAAAAGAAGCTATCAATCAGGAATATGCAGAACGGTATTTTTAGGCTCCCCCGGGATTTCGGTTCTAAACCCTAATTAATACCCTTCCTGGGAGTTGGTTACCTGGCGTCCAGCGATGACTGGCCACCGGTTCCATGGCTGTGGGCAGGTGTGTTAACTCTAAACCCCAGCTTGAAGCCTCTTTGCCTCGTTGAAAGCTGCGTCTCGATTAGACTTCGGAGCGCCGTTTCGGGTATTTCTAGCATATTTCTAGTATGTTTCTAAGCTTTAATTTTTTATTTGATTCATCCGGGTCTTGGAGCAGACAGCAGAACCGCCAGCCTTTTCCGTTTATTGGCTTTTATTCAAACCGCCTTGTATGACAGCAGCCTGAGACGGGATTGCAGAGAAGAATGCTTATTCGGGTACCTGCCCGTTCGAAACACAAAGAGATAATGCAGCCGCGGCCAACTCTGCATCTCTTGCTTGACTGTATTCAGGCTGAGCTGCTGACGGGCGTGAATCGTTCCATTACCAACAAAAACCAAAAGATATACCCTCGCTGCATTTGTTCTATTCTAAGCTCGTGAGAATAGAAGGAATTTCATGTCATCTCAGCTTTGCTGATGCCCAGCGGCAGTCCGTGAAGCTCGCCGATTGCTGTGTTGGTGTTCCTAGGCCCTACAGGCTACCGCGCGGTGTACTGCAGGTTGCATGTAACCCATAAACTTAACGCGAATCTGACGCTGATCTACGCATCAGCACGGAACCCGAAAATTCAAAATCACAGGTTGCATAGAGAAAGAAAGATGGCAAGATTCCCATGGGTTTTTGCGTGTTCTGCTCACCCGCGAACTCAAACCTGAGGGCTTCCGCAGAATATCCGTCTCATGACGACATTCACCTTTTCCAGCGCTGATTCGTCCTAGGAACAACAAATAGAATGGATCCAATGGATGGCCATGGAAAGGACTGGCATAGACATGAAGCTTGCCTGTTCCCTTTCCCGCCCTTCGTCCCACTACATTCCGCCTGCATCTCCCTTTACCTGTCCTTCCACCCTCGCTCTCGGGTTCCATTACGGTCCTCTAATCTTCTCCTCTTCCCTCCTCTTCCCTCCTCTTCCCTCCTCTTTTCTCTCTACCCTCCTCCTTCTTGCTTTCTTTTAGCTCATTCTGTCGAAGTATTGCATATTGTCTTAGGCGTCGGACGTTGGATTTGCTCTCCAACCCCCCTCCCCAACTCCTTTTTTCGGGCTCTATAAACTACTACTAGACAAGGCATTCGTGCCTAGTAATACCCATTCTATCCCCCAACCCACTAGTTGTCAAACCTTCTAAACTGGTGAGTCCCAGTGTTCTGTTGACTGTGTCCATTTCTGCTCGTCTCCCTCTGCTATCATTCCAAGGAAACGGGCCATGACGGGTTGATTCCTTAGCCTACATTTATACATATGGTAGCCCATATTCCCCGTTCTCTTTTGTACGATGTGTGCAAGCATCTGCCCTTGCGGCCTTGGGTTGAATATGTCTCCACCGGTGCTGTAATCGATGTCATTCCAGGGATAGGATTACTTTTGCCTTACCCGACATATGGTGCTGCTCTTGAGCTTGTCATTCTGTTTACATATTTCTCTTCTCGTACACTGCTCTCGACCAATGGCAGCCCCCTGTGTTCACGAGGCTATCCATGCCTATATGTTCGGATTGCTTTCGGCTCTCACCCCTAAGCAGGGCTAATGAAAGATGATATTATACAGGGAAACAGAGGAGAGAATCAAGGAGCACTGCATCCCCTAGGCTTGTTGTCTTCTTTTCAGCTCCTAATATTCATATAAACTTTCGCGCGAAGAACGTGAAAATCGGAAAAGCAATAATGGCGGACACGTCGAATGAGGAACCGAAGCCTACGCCTCCCAATGCGAATCCAGTGGATGATAGCGACGGGGCATCGGAGGGATTTCATGACAACATTTTTGCTCGGTTCGTGGACGGCTTCCGCCGCGACCCCAATGCCCACATTAGCAAAAAGGAGGATCCGGCCATTCAGGACAACCAATTTAACTTGGAAGCGGCGGTTTCCAACACTGCATCGTCCCCTTTGCAACGTAAACTGAGAGGCCGACATTTGCAGATGATAGCAATCGGAGGATCGATTGGTGAGCCACTCCTCGCTATTAATTTTTAAGTCAAAAGCCCCTCCATTCCATTTAATGTTATCGACTAACAAAATGTCTTGTATCATACTATAGGTACTGGATTGTTCGTTGGCTCGGGGAAGGCTCTTGCAGACGGCGGAGCTGCTTCCGTCTTGATCGCGTTCATCCTTGTTGGCGTTATGTTATACTCAACTGTTCATGCATTGGGCGAAATGGCCGTGCTCTTCCCGGTTGCCGGATCTTTCTCTGCATTCTCGACCCGCTTTATTGACCCGGCCTGGGGATTTGCTATGGGCTGGAACTACGGTTTACAATGGATTATAGTTCTGCCCCTCGAGATTGTGGCTGCTGCTATAACCGTGAGCTACTGGGACGCGCCAATTTCGCCTGCGGTCTGGGTCACCATATTTTACTTGTTAATTGTATCCATAAACTTGTTCGGCGTTCGTGGGTATGGTGAGGCTGAATTTGTGTTCTCTCTCATCAAAATTATTGCGATCATCGGATTTATGTACGTCTCCGCTCTACCTTCTGCCGCGACTATTTTGCGCTCGCTGACTGTTATTTCTCTCCCATTTTAGTATTTTGGGTGTCATTCTAAACGTCGGTGGCGGACCAAACGGGGAATATATCGGTGGCAGATATTGGCACAACCCGGGTGCATTTCATAACGGATTCAAGGGACTTTGTAGCGTCTTTGTTACTGCTGCTTTCGCCTTCGCCGGAACAGAAATGGTGGGTCTGGCTGCTGCAGAAACTGCCAACCCCCGAAGAACGATACCGACAGCCGTTAAACAAGTCTTTTGGCGGATAACCCTATTTTATGTCGTGTCCCTGACCCTAGTCGGACTGCTTGTTCCATACGATGATGTGCGATTAGTAACTGGTGAATCCAGCTACGATGCCAACGCTTCTCCTTTCGTGATTGCAATAAGAAACGCTGGGATGCAAGGACTTGATTCAGTCATGAATGTCGTTATCATGATTGCCGTGCTTTCAGTGGGGAACTCTTCAATATACGGCTCATCACGTACTCTTGCAGCCCTAGCTGAGCAAGGTCAGGCTCCTCATGTCCTCACCTACATCGATCGCCGGGGTCGCCCACTTGTTGCAATTGGTATTTCTTCCGCTGTCGGGCTGCTTGGCTACCTCGCTGTTGCAGAGAAAGAACAAGGTGCGGTTTTCTCATGGATGCTTGCAATTTCCGCACTGTCCTCCATCTTTACCTGGGCGTCTGTCTGTTTCGCCCATATCCGGTTTCGTCGGGGTTGGAAGCTCCAGGGACGCAGTCTTGATGATCTGCCCTACCGTTCTCAAGCAGGTGTAATCGGATCATGGATTGGCCTGATACTCAATTGCCTTGTCCTCGTGGCACAATTGTGGGTTGCAATTGCCCCCGTTGGTTTCGGCGAGATGACTGTGAAAGAGCGAGTCGAAAACGCGTTTGAACTCTACGTGGCGGTGCCGATTATTATTTCATTCTACTTTCCATACAAGTTCTGGTATCGCACTAAAATTATACACGCTAGAGACATGGACCTCGACACCGGGCGTCGTGACCTCGATATCGCGCACTTGATCGCAGAAGAACGCGCTGAACGTGCCCAGTGGCCAATGTGGAAAAAGGTCTACAAGACTTTCTGCTGAAATGCCTAATTACGCAATTTATTCCCTCTCTTACGCGTCCTTATCTGCTACCAAATAAAATCATCGAGTGGTGTTAGTTCAAAAGTGCAAGGCTAATAAATCTTATAATTACCCCTACCATTTCAAGCATGCATTCATCTTCGTTAGAAGAAATGAGCCAAAGATTTCTATATGCCGAGGAGAAGCCGTGCCTAAAGGGGGGGCGACATTAGTGTGAATTTACGAGAATCGTACTGATTTTTTAGGCTCAATGGCTTTTTTTTTTTTCTCAATTCCTCTTCATGTCTATTTTCGCTTTCACCAAATCTTGCCTACATCTTCCGATCGCCTCTTCAAACGCAAGATTGGCACAAAAGAGTTTGCTGTGATCATCGGTTTTATTTTCTACTATACCGGTTCCTTACGGCTCGTGGATGTATATGGATAGAAGGGACTGTTGGGCGGATCTAATAATTATAGGATGGCGTGTGTGAATACTGGGATAATGCATCGATTGACGACCCCTCCCCCTTTCATGGGTTTTGCTTTTGTCTTGCCCTGTTTCTTCTTCTTCTTTTTCTTTTTTCCTTTTGGGTGTTATTTTATATTCTAAGAGTGACTATGATATCTGGATTTGACACTTGTAGTCCTGGGGAGGCGTTCTCTTAATTATAACGTCAGATTTACAGATTGACGAATGGATCGGTTGCAAAATGTTTTGCGGGTTTCGTTCTGGTTGTTGGTAGGGGAATGCCTTTGCGATAAACGTAGTTTGAAAGCTCACCTAGTTATCCCGTGAACGCCATTTGTATACACATGCGCTATTCATGTATATACATGTACCTTCATCGGCCAGCGCCCCGACGGGACGTACACAATAGGTCTGCACCATCTCAAGAAAGTTTAATCCGCATCTACTTAACTCGGGCCGAACATGCTGATCCACTCGGCTTCGCGGGCGAAAGAGGAGACCTTAGATTGGCTGATGTGCGGCAAATGGAGAATCGGACTCAGTCTCGGACACAAACTCGAAGTTCGGGGTATATGAACTAGCTTTCCCCTCGGAGTGAGGCCGAAGGATGAAACTCAAGTAGCTGTCTATCTTCCGAAAACAGAGACATGACTGTCCGCCTGATAGGTGCCGTGGGGCATGCCTTTCACGCGGAACGGAGAATTGGAGATACTGGTGCTTATACCTATGGAAACGTCCACGGTCTGCCAGACCAAAGATCGGACGGGACTGTGTGGGATGTCATGTGCTGCGGATAATGATTGAGAAACATGAAGTGCCACAGCACACAGAGCGGGAATTGTTAGCTCCCCCAGTGGCCATTTACAAATATATTTTTTTCGAACTTTTTGGTTCAAGAAATGGTCTGCTGGACATTTTTCCGGATAATATAAAAGACAGCTTTCATGTGAGACCCGTCTAGGCGGGGCGGAAAAGGACGCTGGGTGGCATCGGCGATGAGTAGTGCAATGGTGGCTTTAGCAACGCACCAAATGGGTGTTGTATGAGAGGGCGTACGCAGAGCGGTCTAGATAGCAGGTAAATGGAGAGTTCAAAGGGAGCTCCGAGGAAGTGTCGGAATGGAGAGGGATTGGAATAAGTTCTCTACTTCAACTTCACAAGGAGGATGTAGAGGGCCACTGCTACTTGTTCTGTGTTCTGTGTCCGATATGCAGTGCTCTGGGCCGTGTACTGTTTTTGACGAAGGGATGAGAGTTGCAGTGAGATGAGGGGTGTGGTGGTAGATTCGTTTTGCTCTCGCAGCCATGGCTCAACGACATTGTCTAGCAGCCGGTCTGAATGAATGCAGGAATACCACTACATCATGCTCATAGCTTTTCAAGTACTCTGCTTTGTACTCTTAATGGTTTGGCTGTGCAGCGCATTTTCGGGATTTTGGGAGAGCGCTCTCATTTTTCAATCAAGTACTGCACATGTAGTTACCACATACACGGCCTTGCACGGAGTCTCCGATTCTGAAAAGTGCCAGGGGGTTCTGGCGAAGCCCTCGACCTGTCCTTTTGAGTATCCTCAAAAATAATCCTAATCCCATATTTGGGGAGGGATTTACTCAAATAACTTCTGCAGGGAATTTGAAATCTCAAATTTAGGGCTAGGCCCACTGGCGGGAGATAGCCGACGGTGCCACTTGGAAAATCGTGGAGGTGACTTGCGTACGACAAGAAGTGCCGGTGGGAGCTAACGTTACTTCAACGTAACTTAGTTAACTAGTTACCTAGTTACCCTAATATAGATTCGGCAGGGCAAATTTGCTTATTCCATCCTAGGTTCTGGGAGTTGATTTCAGTCCCGCAGTTTATTCAGCACCACGATGCCAACGGCCTATTTATTCATTACAAATAGTTCGATGCTCTTAGTGCTTTTAACCCCGCTGTGAGATTTAACTTGGCAAGAGCGTAACTAAAGCCGGGATATTTGTGGAATTGGCCGGATGGCAAACTTTTGGGGGACTGCCTTTAATCCTTCGTGTCCGGACGCACAGGAGAAACAGAAAGGAACTCGGCTGGCAGGAGTTGTAGCTGGAACAGGGACCACAGCTCGTGCAAAGACAGTGGAGTTGGAGAAAATGAAAACCAACTGAATAATTTGGGGTTAAGAGCACAGGCTATTGATTGGTGGATTGACGCCCAAGCTTGCTCAGCTCAAGACCAGGAAGAAAGGAAAGGAAAAATTATGAGCTTCTCGCAAGGACTACACCATGCAAAGCACATACAAGCCACCATAGTATCTAGACGGCAGTGGCGAGCTGGGTAACCTGGCCACGGCGTGGATAGAGCCAAAGATGCACAAGAGGAGGGGTCGGGATTTACAGAGTCAGGAGCTCAGGCACGTCGAGGGGTGGAGAGGTTGGGGCACCATCTGGATTCGGATTGATTGGCATAGTCGGCTCCTGAGCTGTCCATTATTGCATGGATTGTTCGTACAGTACCTCATCTATTCGCAATCGAGAGTTTCAGTTTGGACTGTTTTGTTTTTTCTTTTTCTTTTGGCGTTTGTGGCCAGCGAGCGAATGTAGGAATTTGGATTATTATTGATCGACGGCCGTCGTTAGTGATTCGCCCTCCTGGAGCGTTGTGATAGGTTTGCTCAGAGACACTTTTGTGTTTCTTTCTTCCACCTGGCATGCATACGTCAATGTATGATGCTTTTCAGGAGCGCCATGCTGTGGTTATATAATACAAAGACCCTCCCTATCCATCCATTGTTGCACCTCTGTAAACTCCGGAGCTTAGAAAGGAAGATCATTAAGTTATAAAGAGGCAGTGAAGTTACCCTTTGGTTTTTCCAGAGATATTTCCAGACTGTTTAAAAGTTCTTTATTTCGCAACCCCTCCCATATCTAACTCTAAACGACGGCGATCTTTTTGACCTGCCCGATGAAGTTGTTTGTGCCTCATTTCAAAAAGAAAGTCAAGAAATTGTCTAGACGATTTAATTTTCCGATATCTTTATCCAGTATACAGAATCCTCGAAAATGGCGATCGGTCCACGTCTGTCGAACAATCGTGCTGCAATTGCAACAGTTTCCCTCGGAAGCTGGAAATACCATAGCTTACCTGACAGACTCCGTCAAGCGGCCGATGCTGGGTTTCAATATATTGACTTGATGGAGAATGATTGGGCACAATACTTGAGATCGCACCTCGGTGCTGTCGACGACGACAAAATCTGGGAGCCGACAGCTGAGAAGCTAGCAATCGCCAAAAAGCTAGGCGACTTGGTAAAGGACCTGAACATGTCAATTGTGTGTGCCCAGCCAGTCCGCCAGATTGAAGGGTTCACGGATCCTAAAAAGCGCATGGCGAATTTGGCTTCAGTGGTCAATCGGTTCCCGTTCCTGCGAGCATTCGATACGGACATGCTATTTCTAGTCTCGAATATTGGAGCCGAAAATAGCACCATTGAGCTTAAAACCGTCGCAAACGACCTGCGAGAGATTGGAGATATGGCAGCAGCCTTCTCTAAACGGGATGGAGGCCCAATGATCAAAATTGGGTATGAGGGGCTCTCATGGGCACTACGAAACACTTGGTCATCCACATGGGAGGTAGTCCGTGCGGCAAACAGACCAAATGTTGGTCTAATCGTCGATTCCTTTAATTGGCTCGCAGTCGAGTTCGCCGACCCATACAACAAGGAGGGCCACGGACGCATCTATCCTACACTGGAAGAATCGCTCGACGTTCTCTGCTCATCCATTGCATCTATGGTGGCTTCAGTGCCTGCGGAGAAAATATTTCTTCTCCAAATCGCGGATGCAGAGCTGGTGGACACAGCAACGTTGAACTTGACTCGATACGAAAACCCGGATGCACCGGAGCTGCTGCCTTGGTCGCGGAATTTTCGACTATTCCCCATGGAAGAGGAGAGGGGAGCATACATGCCCGTTGAGTTAATTACAGCGGCTATCCTCGCAGCGGGTTACGAAGGCCCATTGTCGATGGAGGTATTTAGCAGGTCGCTCGAGCGTCCGGATGCAGATGTCCCCAAGACGCATGCGAAACGAGGCTTCCACAGCTTCGAGGTGATTATGCAAGCTGCAGAATTGGTTCCAAAATTTTGGGGTCCAATTGCTCCGGCTTGCGCAGAAAAGTGGGGAGCAAAGCTTCTCGACCAAACACGGACAAAAGGCGCAGATCGGCCTCTCACAAATGGACATGGGGAACCCAAAGTGAATGGGGTCGCACATTAGGTTCAAATTTGGAGCATTCAGGCGTGGGAATGTGGTTTATGGTTGCATAATCGTTGCTTGTTTTCTTAGTTATGCTTTTGGTTGCGTGTTCTATTGTCCAATTTGTTGTGATTTTAGTTTCGATTACCCATTGAATGCTGATACTGAGTACTGGTAATTGTATCTAATAATAATAAGAATAAACGCTGGGTCCGTGGGTAGAGAGTAATTGGTCACGAATAAGTTCTTCTAGAGGTTCGAAAAAACTGGGCGCGGGGAGAGTTTGTAGGGCCGCCATTCCGGAAGCCTCTCTCACTCGCTAGCGAGCTCCGTCCAAAAAACGTAAAGGATGGCTCTTGAAGTGGGGTTAGAGGCTTACAATCGCGGAGATCTCAACATTGGCACATTTCAGTCCGCGGGTGGGCTGGGAACTACCCGCTAAGACCCCAGGATCAGTTTTAGCGAGTTACCAAGGGAGTACGGCGAAGACTGTCAAGGACCAGGTGCGGCAGAAAGTATTTCTTCAGAACCCTGACTAGTCTTGCAAATCAATTGATGATCAATGGCTTGTGGCGGCTGAGCCCGCATGAATCTCGATTTCATTGATCCGTAAACGAACAGGTCGATTCCAAGTGGGATGACGCAGTTCGTGCGTGGGAGGACAGTTGTGTCACATTCGTTTAAGTAGCAAGAACCTCTGAGCCTGATGGCTAAGAGACATGCATCCAAGCGGAGATCCAGGCCCTCTCTCCGTAGTTGTCTTCAAGAACGTTGTTGGGCTTTGACCAGGTATCAGGCTCGGGTCTCTGCAGTAAGCCGACGTGGACGGTGTGAAGTCGGTTGAAGGTTTGGGTTAAGAGCGCGCTAAACTTACTACAGGTTAGCGTTTATTAAATGTGAGGGCGGGTCGCTTTGGGTGGGGACCTGTGCCCACACTAGTACAGATTAGGATTGGCGGCTCAATCGGTCCATGGGTCAGAGTGGGCTGTGAGATCGGGTCAACTAGACCTGATTGGGCTAGTTTCAACCCTAAATCATCGTCCCTCGCCCGGAAATTTAGATGATCCAGCCAGCCATTCACGATCATCGAGGACCAGCTGTGTTTCCAATCTCAATATTTGGACGACCTGTTCATGCAGAATCCATCCTACTACGGCGCCCACGCCTGGTGGCCTTACTGGTTGGAGATGCTTGTAGCTGACAACATGCCCTGAACCGACTAACCAATACATTCAACAGGAGATACTCATCTTTTTTTTGCGGGCAGCCACATACCAAGACATTCTCCCCCCCGGCACTGGGGGGGGAGGTTCGTCACTGATCAGCTCGTAGCACCATGAAGACCAGCTCTTTTGAGAAGTTTTGTGTCGAGTTCGCGCATTTCCGGATTCATTTGCACATTAGCCAAGCTTGCTCCGTATGATGCTGAGAAAGCGCTGTGTGCTACGGTAGCTGCTCGGGATGAAATTTCGGGAACAATACATTTGGGACAAGCTCATCGCTGAGGGATTATTTAAGAAGCTGTAGGAAGCTGTGCAGGAGATATATAGTTCAGCCCAAGGACGAGTTGCTCCTCAAATCTTTTCTCCCTTTTATATAAATTCTGTCCCTTGGAAAAAAACCCACCTTATCCTCTGGAAGCTTGCTATATCCTGTCGTCGAGATAGACTGACCATTTATTTTGCACAATGGCTCCATTGATCCTTGAAAACGATACCATTACTCTTTACCAAAGCAATGCATCCTCCTCAAAGTCCGTGCTACACGAGCCTACTAAGCATGTGCCTTCGCAAATGGGCCATCTCAAGCTGATGCTATCTGAAGCCCCAGACACCCTCGAACATGTTTTGAAGACCGACGCAAATGGAAATCACGCTGGTGCTGACCACACTTTTAAAATTCTCCAGTTGGCTTGGGCACTCACCACTTGCTGTTTCACCTCGGCAAGTTCCCTTTTGTTCGACTGGGATCCAAATTCGGGCGTCTCATGTTTGAAGGCATTGTCAACTGGGCAGGGATCGCAATTTGGGAATCGATTGTTAAGTATTGAACCGGATGACAGTTTACGACAAGTTCTGCACAAGCTAGCTACGATACAACGCGGAGCTGTTGAGTACGCCTCATCAAAACAAAATGGGAGTACCTCTGCTGAGATTTCAACCGACTTATACTCGACTGCCTTTCGCTATCAAAATTCTTCAATGCTAAATTCGGAAAAGAAATCCGAGGTTTGTTTCAGTCAATCTTTGCTGACTTGTCTTCCTTTCTAGAGGCAAGCCTATCAACCATTTTCCTCCTTGCTGATCGTTTGCTAGGACGACGTTTTCCTTGACATTACCCATGCAAAAGACGGCCAATTGCTTGCCCAGCTTGCTTTTTCGAAGCAGACTATCTCTGAACCGCTTGCATTAAGTGTTTTACATACCTTCAACCATGCTTTGACATCCATCCGTATGTCACCGGATATAACCGTGGAGGAAGTCAACATGTGTTCGGCGCATGATCGACAACACATTACCCAACTCACCAGTCGTGTCTCTGAATCCAATGAACGTTGTCTTCATGACATGGTTCTTGAGCATAGCCGCACGACTCCTGACGCTATGGCCGTGGTTTCATGGGATGGCGATTTGACTTACAGAGAGTTGGATGATCTGACATCGAGACTTTCCCATCACCTTGTTGAGCTAGGCGTGGGACCTGAAGTTTTCGTCCTTAGCTGTTTCAAGAAATCAACCTGGGCTATTGTGTCTAGGCTCGCAATTCTACGAGCTGGCGGTGCATATATTTCGATTGATGCCGCTGACCCTCCGGCTTACTTAAATTCAGTCATCAGGCGCGCTAATCCTAAAATCATGCTCACTGTTGCCGAATTCTCCAACCAATTCCAAGGCCTAGTTCCAGATATCGTCGAGTTATCCAAGGAGGGAATCCTGAGTCTTCCCAAACAGGTGGAACCAGCTTGTACAACTGTGCGACCAAACAATGCATGTAAGTGGCTCCCTTGAAACTACCAAGACTCAGTATGCTGATGTAACCTACAGGCTTGATTTTGTTCACTTCGGGTAGCACTGGGGAACCGAAAGGGATTATCCAGGAGCACCGGACCTATGCCACTGCCGTCCGAGATTATTCGAGGATCTTGGGGCTCGATGCAGGAACTAGGATGTATCAGTTTGACGACTATGCTTTCGACATCAGCAACAATGACTACCTCGTACCACTTTCCGTTGGCGGATGTTGCTGTGTTCCACATCCACAGAAGGCCATTCACGTTCTGACAAAGCATATGAACGACTTGGGTGCAAATGTATCGTTTCTTACACCGACAGTTGCCATTCAATTGGGTCCGGAGGATGTTCCAGGCCTCAAAACACTTTGCATTGGCGGTGAACCGCCTTCGAATGACCTACTGTCGAAATGGGCTGGAAAGGTGAAACTTGTTAATCAATATGGGATGGGTGAAGTCGCTACCTTTTGCACGTACAACGATAACATGAGTCCTGGCAGTGGAACCAACGTCGGGCGCACTGGGACTGGGGCCGCTTGGGTTGTTTCCCCTTCGTGTCCGGACCGCCTCATGCCTGTCGGTGCTGTCGGAGAAATGATAATGGAAGGACCCCATCTTGCTCGCGGGTATCTTGACCAGATATCCAGGAAGTCCGAGGCCGGATTCCTACAGTATACGCCGAAATGGCTCCATGAGCTGCATCCCGAGAGAGCATCCTCAGCCAGACTATATAGGTCTGGCGACCTTGTAAAATACAACCACGACGGTACCCTAACCTATGTCGGACGAAAAGACACTCTATTGAAGATTGATGGTGGCAGGGTTGACGCTATCGAGGTTGAATACACTGCGAGGAAATGCCTATCACCCGAAGACTCCATTGTTGTCGACTTACTTGGTGCTATAGATGGCGTCGAAAGCCCCATTCTTACCGCCTTTCTTTACCTTGCAGACAATCCAATGAACCTAAGCAGCAAGGCTGGTCCCAACGAACCAATTACCTTCCGAACAATTAACGAGAACCACAGCGCATACTCGAAAGTCGAATTGATCAAGAAGGCGATTGGTGCTACGTTACCAGAGATTCAAATCCCCACGCTCTTCCTTCTCGTCGATCGAATACCGCGCACGAAATCAAATAAGACTGATCGACGAAGGTTGCACATGTTAGGCCAGAACTACTACATGCCCAAGAGAGAAGTGCTCAACGGAGGAACTGGAGATGGAAGCCCGAAGCCAACCACCCAAGTTACTCCAAAGGACGCCCATGTAAACAACAGAAACGGCATGAACGGGGCAAAGAAACGACAGGTTCGTGAACTAGATGTTACGGAAGATTTGCAATCCAAGAGGCAAAAACAAATGTGCTAATTTTCCCCATTATTTCTTACTCAACTTCCGGGGGTTGATCTACAGGCTAAAAACTCAACAGTAACGTCTATTTGGCGAAAATTTTGGAATATTGTTCATTTTGTACGCTGAGGGAAAAGAGTTAGCAGAGGAAAATGCCGGTTTATTCAAGTGGTCCGAGTTAAGTCTGCTGTGTTTTTGCTCACCTCGCATGTTTCCTATTCCTTACCCTATTTCTTGTCATTTTCTCATCTACTTTTTCATGCAAAATGCTCGGTTCTGTCTAGGAACATGGGACTGTAAATCCTAAGAAACATCTAAGACAGCTTTAATAGGTAATATATACATACATCAATATAATATATAGCGGAGTAATATATCAAAACAGCATGAGTCTTTCTCAAGAATATACTCAATCTAGATATTCCACAATGATCACGCAACCCTAAAACCCGGCCGGAAGGTCCCTAATCAAATAACCCAGGCCTAAAAATCCTAAAAATCAGCAGTTTCTGGCCATCCTCATCCGCTTCCGCAACGAGAGCAAATCCACACTTCCGCAACACATTAGAAGAAGCAACGTTTTCCGGATCAACTTGCGCCTCGATTTCGTTAGTTTCCGGTTGCCCTAACCAGAACCTATACACGAACGCAGAGACTGCCTCTGTTGCATATCCTTTTCCCCATGCAGAGGGGTGAAAGATGTAACCCAGCTCCGCAACTGGGTCGGAGCGATGCGTGCCGACGACACCAATCATGGTCAGCGGCGGATTCTGGGTGGATGCGTTTTCGCTGGGGTTGATACTCCAACCACCAGACTCAGACAGCTGGCCATCTAGAGGAGCTGCGGTTGTTGCCGCAACAGCAGGAATGATCATGGTGTTTGAGATCTTGCCGGCCACAAGAGCAGACTGTGAGACCTGGTCGCGGGGAGATTCGAGAGGCTCCGACGAAGGGAGAAGGTGGACAGCAAACATTTCTCCGCGAGGGTTATTCTGTCGTAAGACGCCCGACATGAATTGCCTGCTGTCTTCGAGGGTCTTGCTGACACCGCGGGGACTGTCGGAGAACACCAAAACATGGGGCCACAAATGGTGTTAGCTATATGGACTGGGATTCATTTCTTGTTTGTGCGTTGCAATTGTGGGGTTTGCTCTTCTCCTGTTCTACTTTTCTTTTCTCTTTTCTTTTTTCTTGCTTTTATATTTGGAAGTTTATTGCCCGAGGGGTTGACGTAGTAGATATGCATATGTATGCACGCGTATCTGAAATCCTAGCAAGATAGCATAGCATAAACGAAATATGCATAGTGTAGGGCTGCAGCAAAATACTGTACATCCACACATACATACCTACGCGAGCAGGGAGGTAGCTGTACATACGTGGCAATTCAACAACAAACGGGGAGAGGCAGGACATAGAATTTTGCAGATGAATAAGTCAATATTGAGATTTCTACACACCTCCACTTCGCTGCCAAAGGATTTGCCCAGATATGATGGTATCCTTGCAAATGCGTCTCGTCTAACCTCTCCATTCGAAGTCTCTTCGTCGTAAAAATATCCATCGCGGTGTTGTCACTGTTGTTTCGTGTCGACATCCGTTAATGAGGGGTAATATTTCGTTTTCAACCATCAGCGATGATTGTCTTAGGCGTTGGAAGGAGGGAGGCTTTATATACTTCTCAGCCACCTATGACTCGTTCGTAGAAATATTTAATGTTGCATTCTCGACCGATACAAGCGGTGTCCATTCGTATACTAGGGCATTAATAGAGTGGCGGGCGTCATATTGACAAGGGGTTGAGCAGAATAACCACCGTTTCGCTACCTCGCACCAGCAGGAGCTATTTCGTATTTTGCCCAACTCCATAGCGAGTCACTCTTTATATTCCCCCTCCCCCCCCGCCCCAAAAAAACAAAAAAAAAAAAAAGGAGACAAAAAGAGAGATGTTAGACCACTGGGGCAAAAGAGCTTTATTACCACCAGCACTAATCTGGTGATGTTGAGGGGCCGAACCCAGGAATACAACAGTAGTCAACAAAAGAAAAGCAACGAAAGGATTCCCTATTTACTGCGTGGTAGATTCATTCAATATTACAGTTTTTGGACGAGTCTGTCTAGGGTTCATCAGCACCCATTAAGTGAATGAGCACCAGCCTACTTGAACATTCCTGAAGTAATTTTTGTATTGAGCACACAATTTTTAGTCATTCCCAAAACGGTCCATGCATGGTCGAGCAGTGTGTGTGAATATGTTATCCATGTAGAGGAGAGGGAAAGCGAACACGTTGTCCTACAGCCAACTCCATGGCTAGGGAAGAGAAATCCAACCGCTAAATGAACAGATTGTCCAGAGAGATACCAATATCTCATCGACCCTTGCACACTGCCAAGTTCCGTTGGCAACAGCAACGGCCGCATCCAAATCACCACCATCTATCGGGATCACTAGTCGCAGCTTCAATCCGGCCAGTGGGCATAGGTTGATCGCCCATTAAATATTGTAAGGTATTATGCAGGCCTGGGGATGGTCTGAGAGCCAAGAATCTATGGAGGTACGGTGCTATGGCCATATAAAAAACAACATCCCTGGTTGTGATGAGGCTTTCTTGCCCACTATTACCAGCGGGTGTCCTCCGAATGTCCTCGACACGACTTAGCTCATGTGTAAAATATTCGCTAAGAACGTGCAGATTATCAGGTCCCTCGAGGAGGGGTCGAGGGGTGCGAAATTTCACACGGACACACTCGATACGCGCAGGCGGGAGATTACCATACCTGTTTGACACAGCCGGAGGGAATGATTCTTCCTTGTGGGAAATAATGTGGCGGCAGTAGCAGCTGCGACAGCTAAAGTGAAGGATATAGGTACCAGCGCCACCGGCTAAGGGAAGGATAGTTGGAGTTGTTTCCTCTAGGATTGACGTTTGGTAATGCCTCATAAGGGAGACAGGGGTGGCGGTGGTCCCGGATGTTTTTGGGCAAGCAGCGGTAGGCGAGATATCTTCCCGCGTTTTAGCATTGGATAGTGTATGCAGGATCAAAGTTTCTGGTCCATTTGGGAGTGAATTGACGAGGCAAATAGGCGGTTATTTCGAGGAAACATAGGAGAAGCGTTAATCCGCTCTCCAAGGTGGTTGGCGTGGATGAATCCCAGTTGAGCGAAACAACAGTCCCAGCAACATGATCCTGCTTGGAAGAAATTTCCACTCTCCGGCTTTGAAACCAATCCCTAAGTGCAGTTCTGAGTAGCCAGTTATATCCACGGGGAACCAACGTGCCTGACATAGCATCGCTACTACAAACTGTCATACTCCTTTTCTTCTCTTGAACCCTGCATTTCCGATGAGCAGCAAGATTTTTAAGAAACGGTCGTCCTTACCCAGAAAAATATTGTCAATAGAGGAGACCATCCAACACGAGAGACTAGGCCAATGACCGTAATAAGCACCCCTGAATCGAATGCCCGCGATATACTGACTGGGTAAAAGAACTGATGCCCGGCCAACTTGATGGCGTCTTTGATGCTGAAGATAGAGATGAACGACAGAAACGAAAGAACGTCCCCTGTGCACTAAGCGCAATAGTCGACAGAGTCCAGATGTATGTGAAAACCTCAATTCGGATCGCCAATTGGCTTGTGAGAGGCCGGTATGTAAGAGAAGCCGGCTGCTTAGGGCGGTTATCTCCCAAAGAATGGTATAGGAGCTTAGACACAAGCCAGGTAAAGATTTGTTCAGGTAGGAAAATGGATTGGACACCAGCACAGACAACGTTTTATGTTCTCTGGAGCTTGCCCAACGTCATAAAGCAACGCAGTAAAGGGTCCAACCCTTTGTGTCTAAGTAGAAGGTTGATGATGTCCCAGAAGAGATGCTTGGCCCAGGAAATCCGCCCATACTTGCGCACCAAACTGGGCCAGCTTCTGATAGGCTGGGGTAACTATAATGCGTTCACATTGCGCATATATAAGAGCGCTTTTCATTATGAAACCAAGTGGAGGCGATCCAGGTGAGGTTAGATAGAGCTGGTCGGTATTGGATTGACGGGTGCCTCCCTGTACCGGCCAATGCTATGCAGGCCAAACTGCATTTGATTGTGAATAGATTCCGATGTGATGCAAGGGCATTCAAGGGTGAGAAAATGGGAATTAAATACCGTTTTCTCCGTTTAAATCTCGCTTTCCTTTGAACTTTCGGACATATTCAGGGTCGGAATAGCCTTTGTCTGTGTTATTCAATAGGCAGGGACAAATCCTATGGGGGTATGCATAAACCAAGACGAAGGTCAGTACTTATATGACAACAGGAATGTCATATAAGAGCGCACATTATTTCGAAATATCTTTTTTAATGAAGTCCCTGCCGTTGCGAGATATCAAATCAACGATCATGTGAGGATGGATTCGAGACGCGACAAAGCAGCGAGAGAAATTCAAGCCGGTATTACGGGTATTGAAATAAATTCCTGTTACGAGGTTATTCCGGTTTTGCACCGGGGGTCTCTATGGACAACTGAACCGAGCGTCAGCGTGCCGCAGCTGAGCTGCAGTGGGGCACACAGCCTCACCCGGCTTGAATGGTGGCGTTTCAGGTGCCTGGTAATTTTGGCTAAAAATAGCCCTGTAAAATATACGCTCCGTCAAGATGGCCGTACTGGCACATGCCGGCCGCCGTAACTGGCGCCCTGAGCCGCGGCTGAGTCAGCGGCTCCCACTGCCAAGCCCGTCGCTGCGCCGTTCCCTCGCTCCTGCGCTGGCTTCGTTCAGCCGCCAACCACGCAACGCAACCTCGTATGGCTGAACTGACAGATCGACCTCAGCCCTGGTAGTCAATCCTTTGGCTTCATTTCTTTCCTCTCCCCTTCTCACTCTTTGTCACTTCTTTTCTTCTTCACAGTGGTTGGTCATCATAACTTTCATCATCACTTTCCTCATCTTCATCCTCACCTACGTTTGACGGCCACTTCCCACTCGCTTGATTGCTTGTTTCACCAGTGCTACACACCTGAGCCCTCCCCTTCTGGGCCGGCCAAGTCTTCACCTCTTTCGCAATCGCGCCCTGCGTTAGGCTCCGCAGTTAGATTCCATCCTGTTGATACATTTGCCAGCCTTATCCGCCTGTTTCAGGTCAATCCAGCGTTTCCGAACCCAACCAGCCGGCTTGTACGACGATATAGAATTCCCGAGGGTTCGCATTTGCGCATTTGAAACGCCCAGCTCTCCTATCTATTCACTTTCTCCGTCGACTCGATAATTTCAATTTTCATGATGCGAGGGTTTGCAGATTCGTTCTGGACACCCGACTATGCCAGCGGGCTGGGTGTCCTGATATCCAAATTGCAGCAGGGCATAGTGGAAAATCAACAAATACTTACCATTGCCAACATGCGAGCTGCTGCGGAGGAACAATACAGTCTAAAGCTTGGCGAAATAGCACCCGCAATCGATCGCATGGGGGGTGGTTTTGCAAGAGACGATGGTGCCAGTGTCCGAAAGGTCAGTTTGCTGGAAAATCTAGCTATATAGTTCTATTTTGTTCCTTTTCTGACGCAATCTTTTCCACTGTGAATATAGGCATACGAGGGAATCCGCAGCGAAATGATAGAAGCAACAAAAAACCACCAGAAAATCGCGGACAGTATCCGTGAACTCGTTGTCAACCCATTTGGTCGCTGGGCCGACCAGCATGAACTTCGAATCCTCCATAGCCAAGAGGAGCTCCAGATAAGGATTAAGGAGCACTATAAACAGGCAGAGACGGTGAAGAAATTGAGAACCCAATACTTTAACAAATGTCGCCTGGTCGAGGACGTGGAAGAGGAGAATAAATTAGCTTTCCAGAGCCCCGAGAAGGAGAGCGCCAGCAGCCCCAAAGCAGCGCCTCCGCCACCGACCATCGTACTTCCCGATGCTTCAGAAGACATCGAACCAGTGGAATTAGGGGACAAGATTTTCCCACCCGAAGAGCTGAAGAAATTGTTGACCCATATGTTGGAATCTATTAAACTTGGAGAAGTCAAATTTCCAATTTTAGGTACCTATCAAAATACATCTACTGGTGCAGACATTGTAGAGTTTGTTCAGAGGGACATGGGTGCTTCGACTGTCAGCTATGCAGAAAGAATCGGGCAGGACCTGGTGGACGCTGGCCTCTTGCGCCTTGTTGGAAACGTGGGCAATACCTTCGCCAACAGCTCGAGAATGAATTACCAGTGGCGTTCGAAAGCTTTCCAAATTTCAGGGATTCCCGAGAAAAAGAAGCAGCTGCTGCGGGTAACGTCAATGGGGTCTGGTGGTGACGAAGTTGCGGACTCTCCCACCGCCGTCGCCGTTGCTGATTTATTTTCTCAATGGAACCCGCTTAATAACTCGAACCCGAATGAGACCCCTGCGGACAAACTCCGGCGTGAAGCAAGGGAGGCCGACGAGCGATACAAATCCGCGGTCAAAAAGCTCGACCGCCTACGATGCCATCTCGAGGAAGAAATGGTCGACTATCTCCAGTTCATGGAACGGTGTGAATTAGACCGCTTGAAGGCTATCAAAGCTGTTGTGTTAGATTTCTCAGGGGCAATTAGCAATGTTGTTCCTTCTCTGCGCAGCACTGTTGACAAGATGATGCTGTATCAAGAGACTATCCAGCCCGGTGGAGACCTAAGATATTTGCTGGAAAACTACCGTACTGGCGCATTTGTGCCCCGTGTTCAGCCCTATGAAAATTATTATGGAAATGTGGACGGTATGTCAATCTTTTACGTTGAGGTCGAAAAGAATGAAGGGAAACCTAACTCAATTTCAACACAGACCAAACTTTCGGTGTAGATCTAGAAGCCAGGGCTCGCGCGGATAGGAAGCGTGTTCCTATCATTATTACGACCATTTTGACCTACCTCGACAATCGTAAGATCATCAGACCTCATATTACAACCTTTTCCAGCAACTAACCTTGGGACAGACTATCCCGATCTCGAAGGAGATGAGGCACGCCGTGCTATTTGGCTACATGAAGTTCCTCTCGTCGTCGCGCATCATTTACGTAATGCTCTGAATAATGGAAAGCCATTTACCCACGAAATTTTAGAAAAATACGAGATACCTGTGGTGGCCAATGTTTTGAAGTTATATCTTCTTGAACTTCCAGGTACCCTCTTCTGGTCTATCTATCCCGCCGTCCTTTTATTAACTGATCAATTTTGTAGATTCTCTTGTCTCGTCTCAGGTTTATGAGATTGTGAGAACAGTTTATACCACGGCGAGTGAGGCTCCAGCAGAAGGCCGCGTCAAGGTTCTTCAAAGCACACTTGGACAGCTCCGCCTAAACAACATTGCCACCCTTGACGCAATCATTACTCACTTTACCCGCCTTATCGACCTCACATCCGCGGACGAAGCCTACGTTACAAACTTGGCGCAGAATCTGGCGCCTTGTATTCTCCGACCGCGGCTTGAGAACAACCTCACCATGGATGAACGACACAGCTACCGCCTCCTCCGCGACCTGTTCGACCACAAGGATGAAATTTTCGGTGAACTAAAGCGCCAATCAAGCACCTTAGGCAACCTAGGAGCCCCCGGGGGGGCCAGACCCCGCGCCATCAGCACTGACGAAAGCAACCGGCGCGCAAACATGGAGGCCCGCCAAAAGGCCATCGTTGACCGCAGTCGCGCCAACAGCCCCGCCCCCACAAACCGGCACCGACGCGATAAATCAATCGGTGGACTCGAATCAACCCGCTTCCCCATCAACGTCAGTAGCCCTCCACCATCCGCCACGGGTCGAGCGCCCCGCCATAGCCTCGAGGTACCAGACTCAGCCAGTTCGTCACCTGCCGCAGACCGTACCAGCAAACCAACCCCCCCAACCGCGACAGTCCGCGACTCCATTACCACCAACGGCAGCGGCGGCAGCATCGTTGGCGGAGACCATACTGCAACGGACAGCATTAGCTCGACCACCACCTTGTCCGACCCCATCGCGCCCGCCAGCAACAACGGTAATGACATGGAGAAAAGCAATTCTTTGTCCCGTTCAAGCGGGCGATATAGCCGCATCACAGGCCTAAAGCGTGATAGTATGACAGAGAGCGACAAGGATGCATCCGAGGCTCCGAAACCAGCTGGTGTGACATTGCAGGATGCGCCGATGGATGATTAACTCTTTGAGACATATAGCGGAAGAGGTAGTGCGTGAGTGTAGGTATGTGCTTAACGAATTGAAATGACCAGGAGGCTTCTAAGAAATATCGGTATCGACGTTATTTCTTTCCTTCTTTTTTGTTGGTGTGTCCATCGGAGGGAGAAATTCAAGGAGAAATGTAGCCATAGGTGAATGGATGCATGGGTGCGGGCGAACGAGTGAGGGTTTTTGTTCTTTTTGCTCTTATGTTCTCGGTGGTTGACAGATGGTGACGCGAGCTTGCTCTGGTTAAAACACGTACTTCGTTCGATGTGGATTCCGATGATGATTTTCTTTCTTGCAGGGGATATGTGTGTACTCTTCCCTTTTTGTCATTCTTTGTTCTTCCTTTTCGAGTTGTCCTTCTCCATTTTCGTCCTTGCGAGCTTCGTTATGGATTTTCTTTCTGCCGTCCTACCATGACAATCATGTTCGGAATTTCCCCTCAATTAGCCCCTTTCCGCTTTCAGCGTTAGTCATTCAGATCTTTGTTTCCTTTGTATCAATGCCAAAAGGCCCGCCGTCGAATCTATACCCAACTGCCTTTTTGTTAAAATTTGGGGGTTTCTATTTCATCAGTGCATATATTTTCTGTTCTACTCTACCATGTACGGTACGAGTAAGATCTATTCTTTTGATTTCTCCAATGTACGGTATATATTATCTAAGCTGAACCAACAACACTTTTAAGTCCCGGATTGAAGTTCGTTGGATGTGCATGGTGAATATCCTGCTGCATCCTCATAGATAAAGCGATTCCTCAATATAGGAAGCTATTCCAAGGACAGTTTTACGAGCTACAAATACGATGAACTCCCTTTACCATATCCTTCTCTGATGATGGATGGGGAAGAGGTGTGCAATTAGTTATCAAATTCCAGCTCGAATCGGGCACCAACACGGAAATGAGAAGGGGACGTGGCTTTACCATCTTTTGTTATCCGACTTTCGTTTCCTCCACTGCATCTCAAATATAAACAGACAGACAATGCCATGAACATAAAAACAATATCACAAATCAGCCGAAGGGGCTGGTGAACTCGACTTGGGCTTCTGTCCGTAGGCGACAACACTAAACGAGGGAGAGCAAAGAGTTTTAGTCGACAATTCTTTAGAACAGGGGGAAGCGAAGAAGGATAAAGGGGGGGGGAAATGTTCTTTAATAACCATGAAATCCAACTCACATAGGCCAATACGCATGAATCTTCGGATTCCGCAAATCCTTCCTCACCAACGTCAAATAGGCAAATACCTTTTCTTTGTCCCAGCCCAGCCCACGCGTCATAAGCGCGAGACTAAGCGCTTCAAGCCCGCTGCTGAGATTCGCTTGTGTCCACAAGCCCACCTGCTTATCCTTGGGGTTCTTCGGCCAGCGGTTTATGGGCCATTTGAAAGTCAGGACATTAACGTCGGTGAATCCTGCATTGGTGAGGGTTTCGCGATGGTTGTTGGCGGCATCTAGGGGCCGGCCGAGGTTTTTGCTGGCTTCTAGGAGCAGATCGCACCATTCTTTGAGGACCGGGCTGGTATCGAGGGTGCCATCGTCGGAGATCAGTGGGAAAATAGGGTTTGTTAGTTCGATGTAGCCTCCCGGGACTAAGTGTCTTCGGATTTTGCCGAAAAAGGGAGCGGGAGTTTGAGTTAGTATGTGATTTTAAGGTGCTGAATGGAAAAGGGTGGCTAGGAAGTCCCAGCATCCACCATGGTGAAGACAAAAAGATCGGCGACATACTTGTATGCCTGGTCGGCAAATTGGGGAAAATCCGCGAAACTGCCAACCAGCATTCGACTGAAAATGTAGTCGAAAGGCCGTGACCATGTCCACTCCGTTTCCAGATCTTCTATCTCAAATGAGCAATTCGGGGGCACGCTGTCGGGGTATGGTTAGTTCCAACGTTCTCCATTCATTTTCCATCTTAAAAGTAAATGATACAATCACATACTACGACGGCTGGATCGGGCTTAGATCAACACCGATCACCTTTTGGAAGCAGCGAAGACGTTAGCCAAAAATTGTAGCGTGCATCGTCTGAAAGGGAAATAATCAAGGCACGCTACAAACAGGGGTGGTTAAACCTCCGCAGAAGGGTGGGCGTCAGCTGGGAGAGGAAGTTAACAGCTGAATTACAGGATGGAGATATGGCCTCCATAAAAGTGGAACAAGGGGCAACTTGCCATAGTCGATAGCCCAGATACCAGTTCCTGTTCCTGCATCTAGGACTCGCCGTGCATTGTCCGCACCAGGGGCGAAGTGCAACTTGCCGTCGAAGGTAACTAGGAATTGGTGATGTTGCATATCTTTTCGGCCCGACAATGTCAGCCTGAATTTTCATTAAAAAAAGCCATGTATGTGACCAGTTAGTTCTAATACCTAACCGGTCTTGTTCTTCCTGCAGAGAGATTGACAGTCAGTAAAAAGGGGTTGGCTAATTTCCCCGGATGGCAATGCAAAAGTTCTCAGGCTTAACTACCTCGTCATTGGGTAAGCAATACTCTGGTTAGGGTTGCCTCTGTCAGTCGCTTTGGAATATTCTGATATAAAAGGGCCCAAGGAACAACTTACTTCCCTCGCTGAGGGAATGGTATGTCCGTCCATTTTCGACTACAACGCGACGGACGCTTGATGTCAATGATGCAACAGATAGCAGGTCGTCATTCTGAATGAGTGTGAAGGTTAGTAGGGATTGCTATCGCGGTTTTGCATCGCACGCCATATCATACTTACCACGGCGACCGCAGAGTCCTCGTCGGAATCAGCAGGCTGAAGATGTGACAATTGGGTCAGATTTTTTATCAATCCAGTGGATATCGCTCCGTCCAGTTAAAAGGCAAAACATTCAACATACCAGTAACAGCGATTGAGACTCTGAATGTCCAACATCTAGAGCCATGGTGTCGATTCAAACATACACACAATAGCAAATATACAAAATATATTTTCATGTAGCTGATGAGATGGAAAAACGGCTGTCCCACCTTCCATACAGCCGACGTCTTGAACCACAGGAATGGATTGTATGTCCAGCATCTGAAGCCACGGTGTCGATCCAAACATACACACAATAACAACAAGAGCAATTATGTTTTCGTGTAGCTAATGAGATGGAACAACGGCTGTCCCGACCTTCCATACAGCCGATGTCATGAACCACGGTGATCCCAGGACATGCCTGCCCAACTCTCGTCCGAGACCGCAAGGAAGCGTCGAAATGATGATTGGAGCTGGAGCTGTACATCAAGCAGGCTAGTCATCGCCCAACCCAGGTCCCCCGCGCCGTCTCTCAACAAGCTGTTTTGAAATGCGTTTGTTTGTCAAGGTGCGACGAAGGATAAACGAGCGCCCGTGGGTTCTTGGGATAGCCAACGAGGAAATCAAGTTTAGTGATGGCTGAACAACCGTAAAGTGTAGAGGTTAGCGGCACAATTCCCAGGGTTTACTGTAACCTCGCGTAAAATGATCCGAATTGCGGGACCGAGACTTCGGAAAAATATCGTTGTTCTGAAGCCTCTCACTATCAATCTATCAAGGGCGTGTTCGGTTGTCTGTTTAACCTTGTGTGTAAGCTCTTGTAAAAGACTCACTTGCATGACCTTAACACACTGTATTGAAATTATATTCAGTCTGCCATTCTTATATCTCTTTTTTAATCTTCACTTACAGAGAATTAGAGTTCAACAGTGTATTTAGACTGAATAGTGAGAGGTTGTAACGGGGATAGGCAAGATGAGAAGTGGCAGGCGTAAGATTGTGTGAGCTAACACGCATTCAGGGCAATCTTTTGAGATGGTTATATCTCATGCAAGTACTCCGTAGAGGGCTCTCTATATCCTTGCTTACAGAAATGAGACGCCGGCAGTAAATATGCTAACATCCGATTTTTGCGTGCAGGTTCTGCGAGCTTGCATGGGCAAAAAAACACGCCCTTTATTGTCTGCACCATTCATCGCTCTCAGCCCTCGGGGTCCTCGAGCGGCAAAACTCTATCAAGATAGTCTGGCCTTTTCTGGTCGTAGCACTTGCTGTCCCGTAAATACCTCGTCGTCCAGTTACCGATTACGGCACATCCCAAAGATCTGGGTAAACTGTTCCATCAGCACGGTACGTAGGAGAGTGGCCGAAGGAGTTGCTGCTTCTTAAGCGCATCACTCCATTTTTGAGGCTCGTATTTGGCTCCCGAGCGTCAGTGAGAGCCAGAAACAGAGATTGGTGCCGTGGAATATGCTGCTTTTGCAAGAAGTTCTCTCAGCTAAAATGCGATGGCAGGACCACATTGTGCGCGTCGCGCCTAATTAGTTATGTGATCCGCGGCAATCCCGCCAAAGTGCGGCGGATGTGGGGAGTTTGGTCTGAATGGGATCGTTCGCCGTGGTACGGAGTACATACAAGGGCTTCCAGCTCGATCCGCCGAGAAACTGCACGCTGCCCATGCACATTGCTGCCAGTTTGACCGCGAAATTTTTAGATTGCTGAACAATGCTCTGCCTAGCACTCCGGAAAAGGGGTAGAAGGATCGCAAGAATCCGTAGACGCGCAAGTCGCCCCATCGAGAGCAAATACCTGTCCACGGACACGGAGCTGCGGCCAGTCGACATTGCGCGCAAAGTCCGGTATATGACCCTTGTGTGATTTCGACCATTGCTTTCGGGCGTGCGTTTGGGTTCCTGGATAAAGATGGCGACCTCTTCGATTACATCAAAACGACAGAGGAGTCGCTGCCGCTCATGCAGATGATTGCTCTGCTGCCCGGGCTGGTGAATTTGTTGCAAGTCGCGCCTGTTCAAGGCATTTCTCCCGTCACATACAGATGTTGTTCGATTGGGGAAGGTTACGGGGCCTGTTTCCTCTTCCCTGACCTATTGATGAATGAGTGAGTTGACATAAAAAACACATATTTGCAGCATCGCCAAAGAAGTCGTGCAGAACGATATGGACCAAATAAAATCACCAAGCCGAACATGTTGGGCTCGTTGTTGCCCACGGCCTCAGCTAGAAGGATGCGGAGGCAGATTCTCTGGTCCAGATGCAAGAGTTCTCTATCTATCTATCTGTCTACCTATATGGACAATGCATGGCAAGATATTCCGTCGCAAAAGGACATGAACAGCGTTATCAAGAAAAATTGAACAAAATAAATGCCATCCACATACATACATACACATAATTAACACGCCCACTCCAGCGTCGCCGGCTCCGACACAACCGTCACAACATCCCCAAAAGCCTACACCACCTTCGTCTCCAAAATTGATAGAGCCATCTCCCAATCCTTCATCTTCTCCCCAGCCACTGACACTGAAGCCTGCGCTCTCCCATACCTGCAGGCATGCATAAAGGAGTGCTTCTGTTTCTGGCGCCCGATCACAGGCATCATACGCCGTATCTGTCCGCGGGAGGCCATGGTGTGCGGTGTGAAGGTATCGGGCGGTGCGAATGTGAGATGAAGTGCTAGAGCAGTGCTGAGAGATAAAGAAGTGTTTGATGAGAATGCAGAGATGTTTTCACCTGACCAGGGGTTGAAGAAGAGGGGGTTCTTTCTCTAAAGAAGAAGGTAATGGGGGGAAGAAGACAGAGAGATTGAATCAGATGAAGAGAACAGTGAAGCTAGTGTTTGAGCAGAGGAAATGAAGATGCTTGAAGAAGCCAATCTCATTGATAGAGATCAACAAGATGCTTGTTGAGATGTGTGTTTTTTAATATCTTTGAATCAACCAACATCCCTTGTTTTATTTTTTGAGATATGCTGACAGGTGTATATCAAGTTACTCCACCACTTCGACTTCGCCATCCTCAACCCCGCGCATCCGATGGATACGTTCAACTATGGCGTATCAATGCAAAAGGGGTTGTATATGAAGATATCACGGTGAGCAGATATGACAAACGTGGGCTTGTAAAATGCTCCGGTGTGGACATGATTATGAGCAGAGCGACGAGAGCTGTCACCCCCTATATGCCGAGCGGTTAGGCCATGTTTAATGCGATACGATGCGGTGCGACACGAGACGACATATATAACGGCGAAAAGGAAGATACGAAATCCATGTACATAAAAGTATCCATGGATTTCATATCCTTCACGAATTTCATTTTCACCAAAGGAGAAGAAGCGGGCGAGCGGAACTTACTTCCTCTATATTATCACGCTGTCTCCTCCCTACTACGTATGGAGTATTTATTTGTCTGTCTCGTTTCTTTCTCTCCTTCCTTCCTTCTGCTTTTATAATTAGGCAGGCTTTGTGCATGAGCTCAGCTCAGGTCTCGCGGGGTTTGTATCGCGGCGGAGTATGGCCCCCGCAGGCGCGGTTGGGGTCACCACTTGCCCCCGGGGTCATATATTTATATTTATATAGCTCAGTCGACGAGTCTCCCCGTGAAATTGAAGATGGCATTCAAGAACTTCAGCAGCCAGGTAAAGGGGGTAGAATATGAAATATACCGAGCGGACTCTTATGTTGTTTCTATAGCTGTATCAATAACTCTACTATATTTTATTCATACAAACATCTAGGGGTAACTAAACTAGAAGGAATACTACCAACACGACTCCAACCCAGTAACAATAGAAATGACAATAACAATTGAACGCAATAATATAATATAAAAAATACAACTCCAGCCATCCCATATAGAGCAAATGACTCCCCATCCAGGAAAAGAATACAAGTATAAACATACATCGCAAAAATCACACACATGCGTACGTACCACACGCCTTGCAAATACCATAGCAAAGCAGATGAATGCAAGCGAAAGACACACCAATGCACCATCAATACACTAACAGCCCTAGACCTCCGCTCGGAAAAACCCCCTAAGAATGCCCTCTCCTTCCCCACAAATAAGCTTCTCAACCTCCCCCTCACCCACAAAGCAAACTAGCATTCTCTCATCCGCTCCAGCCCCACCAACACGGCCTGCCATCCGTGTAGGTGTCTTCGGTTTTGAGGGTGTCCGCAGCCCAGCAGGTCCACCACCAACGCCACCGGCAGCGGACGCAGACCCGCGTCCTCGGCCCTGTACCTGTGGCTCCCCAACCAACCCCAACGTTTCCAGACTGGAAATAACATCCCTGAACTCCGTGGCTGCGAGGGGTTGCAGAATCTTATCCCGGCGACACAGCCCCGAGTACGTGACGAATAATTCGTTGACGGTTGGTGGTGCAACTCCCATAGCCATTGAAGATGCCGTTGAACGTGGGGATTTAGAAGACAAGGATGGCGAATCCAATATGCCTCTATCCTTGTTGTCGACCTTCCTCCGGCCAAGCGCAACAAGCACACAAAGGGCGGCCTTTTGCTGTAAATTCAACCCTTGCAGCCGTTGCACGGTTCCCTGTCCAAAAGCGCTGGCCGTGACACGTGCGACATGTGCGACCGTCGCCCGGGGTGCCGTGACGGGTGTATACACTGTAGCTGTAGTCGTCGACGCAGAAGCAGAAGCTGATGATGATGATGGCGTATCCGGTGGTGTAATGAAGGAGGTAGCTAGATTCACATTCTCCGCTAAGGGTAATTTGGTGGGCGACTGGCAGGGGGAGTTAGGTGTCTGTTTCTGCCGCGTTTGCTGCTCGACAAGGTCGATGGTGCGGCGGACGATGTCGAACGCCTTGCGCAGGTCACCTGTTTGGGATGCCACTTTTCGTGCGCAGAGTTGGATTGCGGCGGGGTGGAGGAAGGGAGTGAAGTCTTCTGGAACGGTCGTTGCAGTAGTTCTGGCAGAGTTGGACGGGGGTAGTAGGGAGCGGAGTCGGGTAGAAATGATGCCGGTGATCTGCGACGCGGTGTAGGGTAAGAATGGCAGGAGGAGTGGTTTCATGTTTTTGGATTTTAGACGGGGCAGGAATCTGTCAGTCAGGTCGAGAGCGTTGGCGATACCAATTAACACAAGGCGCGAATAGGGTTGTAAGGACCATTCGAAGAGGGTATATAGGGTTTCGACATCAGTGGTAAGAAGGTGGTCGATCTCATCGAGCGCTACAAGGTAGAGCGCGGAGGACGTAGTAGACATAGAAGAACCTGTGCGTTTCTTCTGCACGAACATCCCAGCCAGCAATTCAGTCCGACTCTGCTTGAACAGCTGCTGATCCTCGCACAACTCATCTGCAAGTTTCGCATAAATGTCTTTCGAGTTCGTCATGCTCGCACAGTTGATACGGGCGATCCGAAGAGTTTCCTTCTTCAGATCCATACCCACACTCAGATCCTGACATACTTCGTCCACCATGGCCGATTTGCCCGTTCCAGGCGGCCCGCTGACATACATGCAACCACCCTGACGCGATTGCACTGCATTTTGAATGAACGAGGCCAATTCCTGTCGTTCGCTGTCCCGGCCCACGAGCCGACCTGGGGTAGCGCTCCTTGCAAACAGTTGACGGGCCGGTGTGTAGACTGTCTGAGCAGCCGCTGGGGAAGCGATCATGCGTGGAGTTCGCGGAGTCAAGGGTCTTCCAGAACAGGGAACCTGCACGCGGCGTCTGGGAGTAACGGGGACGAGTTTAACGTTGGTATTATCGTTATTATGAGAGAGCGCATCCCTGTAGCGGGATGGTGTCTTGGGAGTGGTAAATTCATGGGGGCGCGTATTTTCATCTTAGGGCAACTATTAGCATTTCTCTTGCTTTGTGGCCGGGAGGAAAATCCAATTGAGAGGACCCAGATCAGAACTTACCCGTTATAATAGCGGTATTTGAAGGCGATATAGACTCGTCGATTGTTTTGTCAGGAACGGTATGTTTCGAGCGCACATTACGAACAGGGAGGGTTCTTGGTGTGGTGGTGGTGGTGACGCCTCGACGCCGGTGTCTGGATCTGCAGCCGGTTGAGTGCGATATAGAGAGCTCATCGTCATTCTCATCATTGGTGTCTTCCTCCTCGTGAATTTGAGGTTGAGGAAGGGCTTGGGCTTGTCGTTTGCTGGAGCGCAACGATATAGCGGCGGAGGCATTTTCTGCTCGACAATACCGAGGAGTAAGAATCTGGCAGCAAATTGGGCAATTGACAGTAAATGACAGGAAATTAATCACGGACAGCACTTACCATTGCGCAGTCTCTTGCCCAGGACGGAGGAAGCCATTGCTGAAGAACACTCGCTGGTTTAGAGGGAAGTGGTGAGGGCGATACTTGGACGTGGTTGAAGCAGCGAGAGCGGCGGCGGAGGATGAAGTATCCAGAGAGTCGGCACAGGTACCGCGGGCAAAAAGGTACATGCGGACAGTGGTCGCGTTAAGCAGCCACGCGCGTGTCCACAAGACAACGCACACGCGAACCCCCACGCCACGACGCGACTGACACTAATTAGTTGCTTTTTCGCCTGTGCCTGGATATTGCAGCACCTTGATAACTATTCGAGGACATGGTATTGACTAAATAAGTAATAATAATAATAGATGGTAGTTATATGTTGAATAAAGAAAAAGAATTCCTTTGAATTACAGTTACTCCACTCGTGATTCTTTTATCCATTCAAGGAAATACATCCACATACCCGTGGACACCTCTCTTAGCTTACCACAGTGAAAAATCAACACGGTCGCGTTGGAAAACCAATACGGGAGTCTATGCAGACCACTTCGGCAGTTATGGATAAAGTTGGATGAGTCAGCTGTGCACAAATAATAGCGCAGTTTGTCTCTGCTCCCTCCCGTATCCAGGATATCACTCCCCCGGAGGCGGAATAACTATGTCCCCGGCCCCCTCCACATGCTGACTCATCCCGATATCGTCACTCCTCCAGCTGCCTTGTGTCGGGCAAATTAATGATCTCCAGAACGTCACCTCTTCACGCCAACTCCCCAAGCCGCCGCCTGTTTCTTTGCCAGCCATCTTAGACTCTAGAAGAATCTCATTTAGACGGCAATGCCTTGATTCTGCATTTTTATCTTTTGTATTGACCGTTTCGACTGAACCTTACCGCAGCTGTCCTTGCCGTGTTCCTTCGCTCCACTCTCTGTTGATGCCCCTCCACGATACAAAAAGGCAGCCTGCTAATGATTAGTTAAAAATTCCTACGCCTCATATCCATATCCGCCTTCACTTTTCGTACATCCACCCGAAGTTCCTCCCTAAGCACATTCATCTCCCAGAGAAACAGAAGAAAACACAAACACGCTCCTTGGCTATGGCGGACGACGCGGTGGCACAGTTCACCGAGATCACGGGTTCCTCCCCAGAGGTTGCCGCCCGGTATCTGCAGCTGACCGACGGCAACCTCGAAACTGCTATGCAGCTGTACTTCGAGAATGGAGGCGCTGATATCCAACCGGAACCCACCCCTTCGCAATCACAAATTCCTGCTTCTCATTCTCCTCCACCCGTTCCTCCACCCTCAACAAGACCCTCACGCCCACCACCACCGGGCTACGAAGACGAACACGGCGTTGTCCATCTGGATTCTGACGATGATTATAGCGATACACTTGGAGGAGGCACGAGTATCCCCGTACGGACATCACATCAGTCAGCTTCCTCTGCCGCCCAGCCAGCACCACAACCGGCCGGGCATTCTACATTTGACGATGACGAAGCCATGGCCCGCCGGTTACAAGAAGAATTCTATGCCGGTGCCGAGGGCTTTGGTCCCGAGGAGCAGAGCGGTGTACGTGCTCCCTTGGCCCGGACAACGGAGACCCTGGTCGGGCCTGGCGCGGAGTTGGGGTTTGATGCCGAGGATGGTCTGGATGATGCCGTGATGCGTCAGTTGCAGGCTAGGCAGCAAGCTAGAAGAAGTATGGAGTTTTGTCTACTATTGTGTATTGTATTTTTTGTAACATTTTGTAAGTTTATGGGCTAATATTTTGTTTAACATAGGTAGACCGGGCATTTTCAACCAAAGACCCGTCTCATCGTCGATCTGGAATCAGGATGATTCAGCGTCACATCGGGCATCCTTAGCAGAAGCTACGGGTGGAGCTTCCAACGCATCTAGCAAATCGAACATGCTTGCTGAAATGTACCGTCCACCCTTTGAGATCATGTCGAAACTCCCCTGGGACCTGGCCCGAGATGAAGGTCGGGAAAAGATGAAATGGCTGCTAGTCAACATTCAGGACGCGTCTGTTTTCGATTGCCAAGTTTTAAATAGAGATCTCTGGAAAAACCCTGGCGTGATGGAGACAGTGAAAGAGCATTTCATATTCCTGCAATACTCCAAGGACGACCCCCGCGGCTCGCAATATATTCAATACTACTTCCCCGGCTTCGACGTGCAAGATAACTACCCACACATCGCGATTGTTGACCCACGAACGGGCGAACAAGTAAAGGCATGGACTGGGCCCCCGGTCATAAAGCCGTCGGATTTCTTAATGCAAGTCCACGAATTCCTCGATCGCTACAGTTTAGACCATACTGTGCGGAACCCCGTCGCCAGGCGGAAACCAGAAGTGAAGCAGGAGCGCAAGCTCGAAACCATGACTGAGGAGGAGATGTTGGAGATGGCGTTGAAGAATAGTCTGGAGGGCCAGGGAGAAAAAGACGCGAGGAACAGATATGAGGATCCCGACGCTCTGACGAGGAGTACTGGCGATATCAAAGGGAAGGGGAAGGTATCAAACCTAGACGAGGAAATGGACGTCGACGCAGAACCAAACGGCCAACAGCAACAAAAACAACAACAACAAGAACAAGAAGAAGAAGGAGCGGAAGAGTCCCACCAAAACCCGGCCTTCGTCTCCATCCCCTCAAACAACCCTCACACAGAACCCAACCCCGACCCGGCAACCGTAACCCGAATCCAATTCCGCCATCCAACCGGCCGCGTGATCCGGCGCTTCAACCTATCCGACCCGGTCCGGCGCATCTACGAGTGGCTGAAGGCGTCACCGTTGTCGGAGGATAAGGCTGGGGTGGAGTTCGAGCTAGTCTCGATGGGTCAGAATTTGATTGGGATGTTGGATGTCACGATTTCGGATGCGGGGTTGAAGAATGGGACAGTCATGGTTGGGTTTGTCGAGGATTGATTGTTGTGTGGAAGCAGGCTGGCTTTTAGAGAAGGGATGGGGAGGTGGATGGGATTGTGGTAATGGAAATGGAGAGTGGAAATGATACCGATAAACTGGAATTGGCACTCGTACTGCAACTGCAACTGCAACTGGAACCGGAACTGGAACTGGAACTGGAATTGGCGCTGGGTTTATTCACATTGGCGGGGATGAGTATTCATAGACCAGAAGAATCATTCATTTTGAGATGAGTAACTTTTTCTTTTCGGAATATGGCATTCTTGCCCTAGAACCAAAAATGAAACTATTCATAAAAAGGGAATAATAATTAAACAGAATGTCACTGCACTGTGTGTATAATAATGCATAACTATTCAAAACAATCTCATCCCCAGCTCTACACACCAGTAACAACTATAGGTAATGCACGTGACCTCGCCGTTTCAAAACAGTGAAGTCATCGCCAGCGATTGGCGGAGATCAACCAGCGGAACCAGAAACACTAATAACTCGCCAGCAAAACAAACAACATCACAACAACAACCATCCAAGGCCCGGAGTTGTTACCAGGGGATCCAGCGGAACTGCTGGCCCAATCATCTGGCCCTACCACAGAGTCGAGCTATCCCAGTCCCAAGCCATTTATTAGCTTCTGGTGCCTGGCCTGACCCGGAATTGGCAATTGGCAAGAAAGAGTTGTTTATTTACAAGGTGTAGAAAACAAGATTGTCCAGTAATGAATGTATGTATGCAGATCCTTGATGATTATGCCGGTCTGGAGAAATGTTTCTACATCCAGACATCATTGAAACCACAAATATGCCCTCTGATGTCTGTTGACTGTTGTTGCAGCTGAGCCGCCGTATCACCGCCCACACTTTCCCCGCTAAATAACGAACTTACTCCTGGTCCACACCACCGGACATTAATCCGTACACCACACGCAGAGGCGTCGCCATGAGCAGATACCGCCCCGGAGAATCAAGCTAAACACTGCACTCGACGACTTAATGACTGTAACGGTACGTCGTTTCCGCTGTTGACTCTTTCGCAGGATTTAAAAAAGCCGCATCTGTCGCAACCGGAAATGGTTAGGGGTGTTGACCGACTGACCTTGAGCGCCGTAAACAGTTCCCACGAAGTAAACAACAGTACAGACGGCCGCAACGAGCAAGAGACCTCTCGAAACGAAACCAATCTCTTTTAACTGCACGATAGTTATTAATCCGCCTCGTTTGACAAATAAATTCATATCGTCACCTCTCTCGCTCTCTTCCCGATCTTTACAATCATTCCGAGAGCCACAGACGCACCCACATCCCCGCCCCTACGAATCCTTCAAGATCACTGCAGTTAGGAAAGGATATCAATTGCATCGAAGGAAGGGTTATATTACCACCTATCACATCGCCTTGTCTTGGATATCCCCCTAGATTGATTGAATTGCTGCTGGGTTATGACGAAAATGGAGGGCGCCGTTGACCCCGAAACCTATTACACCAAACAGAACTGTATCGGTACGTCTAGAGCGCGACTATGATGGAAATGTAGTTGGCATCTCTTTGGCTAACTTCTTTTAACAGGAGGTGGGAGCTTTGGGAAAGTGTACAAAGGGTATGTGTTTTGAACCGCGTTTCTCTCCGACTTCCACCGTGAGCGGCGAGCACCAGCTAATCCCAATTGCAGAGTCGACAAACGAACAGGTCAAGCCGTTGCGATTAAAATCATCGACGTCGAAAACGCTGACGATGAAGTCGAAGATATCATTCAAGAAATCTCGATCTTGTCCGAGCTCAACTCCCCATATGTCACCAAATACCATGGTTCGTTTCTGAAGGGCTCAGACCTATGGATCATAATGGAGTTTTGTTCGGGTGGGAGTTGCTGTGACTTGATGCGCGCCGGCCTTATCACTGAGGAATATGTCATGATAATTCTCAAAGAACTACTACTAGGATTGGACTATCTTCACAGTGACAAAAAGCTACATAGAGATATCAAAGGTGACTAACCACCCCTGCTTTTTAATTGCCTTTCTTATAGTCGCTGGAGCTGACAGATACCTTAACTTAGCTGCGAACATACTTCTTGGAGCGAATGGTCAGGTCAAGTTGGCAGATTTCGGCGTCTCTGGGCAACTTTCGGCAACTATGACCAAGAAAAACACCTTTGTCGGTACCCCTTTCTGGATGGCACCGGAAGTCATCAAACAATCTGGTTATGACCATAAAGCAGACATATGGTCACTAGGAATTACAGCCATCGAATTGGCGCAAGGCGAGCCGCCATATTCGGACATCCATCCAATGAAAGTGCTTTTCTTGATTCCTAAGAATCCGCCCCCAGTCCTACAAGGAAACTTCAGCAAAGCGTTTAAGGACTTCGTTGAATTGTGTTTAAAGAGAGACCCCAGAGAGCGGCCGTCTGCCAAAGAATTGCTGAAACATCCTTTTATCAAGCGAGCGAAGAAAACTACATATCTCACGGAATTGATTGAACGATCAGAGCGATGGCAGGCAGTGCATGGAAATCGATCTGCGGATGACGATGACGATCAAATCTACCCACAAGCCCCGCATAAACCTACCCCTGAGGAGGAGGACTTGTGGGATTTCGGTACTGTCAGACCTGCTGGCGGGAGAGCAGGTGGGCTACGAGCGATGAACGATGCGGCGGCGAATGCGAGAACACAGGCACATGAAGACGCAAATAGATCTCCAATCGAGCCGCGGAAGGGGCTGGCCGACTTGCATATCCAAAACAAATCCTCGAAGGAAACCATGAAAGGCCCACCTTCGCCCCCAAAATCTCCACAAAAGCGCAACATCCCCACGGCAGTCCCAGCTTCACCTATAACTGCAGCTGCTGCAAGAGTTCCGCTCCCGCCCTCCGCTCAGAAACAAAAGCCTTTCCAGGAACCAGTACCCAAGACCCCGTCACATTTTGCAAAGCCTCCACCGCCTCCCCAGAAGGAAAGCCCCAGTACAAGCGATTATGACCGAGCGCTCCAAAAATCATTAGCTCAGGATATCGGGTTTCTTCGACTTGGAGAGTCCCCGAGCGACTCGAATGCCTTGCAACGAAAACAGCCCCCCTCTCCTACATCCACACCCACACCCACATCCGCACCCGCTCCAGCACCCGCACCCGCGGCTCAAGAGCAGATCGCCAGGAAGTCGGTGGCGATGCACATACCAGAAATACCGCCGTTCAAGGGACTCCAAGGAAATCCGCTCAGAGATACGTCCAATCAAACCCCCAGTCCAACGACACAGCCCACACGCCAACAAAAGCCCTCGAGACAACACCCACTGCCCCCTCTCGCACCCCAGCCCCTAAATCCTGTCCAGCGCGAACAACCACTACCACCCATCCACCAACAACGACTTCCACAACTACCAACCCCGCAGCAAGGGAATGTGCCGAGAAAACAATCACAGCGCCAGCAACAGCAGCAACAGCAACAACAGCAGCAGCAACAACACCAACAGCAACTAGAACAAGAACTGCAACGTCATCAACAGCAGCAGCAGCAGCAACGCAAGTCCAGCGACTCTAGCCAGTCATCCTCTTTCGCCTTCTCCCCAGCATCACATCCTCAAACGAACGAAATAACCGCTCTTAACGGCGTCATCCTCCCCGCCCTTGAATCCGCCCTCCGCCGGCGCGCCTACACCCTCAACACCCTTGCCCGCAGCCCAAGCACAGGCGCACCTGGCAAAAGCAACAATATTCGTACCAGCAGTGGCGCCAACCCCACCGATTTAGAACTTCTCCAACGGCGCCAATACGCGCATGAGAAGCTGAGGAGGTTGGTTATCAAGGCTGCGGGAATATTTAAGGATATCGAAAAGTGGGATGATGAGGCGCCTGTAGGGATGGGCGGGGAGGTCAATGCGTTCCTTGAGGGGTTTTTGGAGGAGGTGCTTGTTAGAGTTGAGCCGGAGGAGGAAACGGGTGTAGGTGCCTCTCCGACCACTATTGACGAGGGTGGGGATGGGGTGACTACTAGGAAGAGGTAGGTGATTTGGGGAATCAAGGCGGCAAGTGGATGCGGGGGTATTTTCTCATTCCATGGAATCCCGCAAGTTTTGTGTGTGTGTATTAGTTGGTTGAGATCTATCTGGCAGTTTACCCTGCTCACTCCATATCCTTCGTTGCTCTCCCATGTCTTTTCTCCCCACGAACGTCTCTTTCTTCTCCGCTAGCGCGGATAACTTTTACAGTTTGATATCTCTGAAACTTCTTGTTCGTGGCTGCTGGCGAGGTATTGTTTGGTTTATTGGGTTGCCGCCGGGCTTTGCTTTGGGTTGGTTTAGTTGGTTTGGCCTGGGTCTCGGCGAAGGAGTCATGATTTCTTATATTTCATTACGTCACCGGTGTAGATGAATGGAGTTTTCAATTTTATTTTATTTTAACTTCCCGCATCTGTTCCTGGAAAAGCTTTATTTATGCTTTTCCTTTTTCTTCTCTCTCTCTCTTTCACAACGGAGTTTGAGCTGAAGAGACGTTTAAAAACGCTGGGAAGGGGGATTCGGGGGAATCGCTTGCGGTTCAGCCATATGTCGTATAAAGCGAGAGTCTGAAAAGTGCTCCACGCTTCCCAGCAACTTATCAAATGGAAGAGAAATCCGCCAATTCACTTCAACCCCGTCGGGCTCAATTCAATCTGCGGGGCCCATTATGCATGATGTCTATGGCCGATGGCATAGTGACATTCGTTTCGGTACAACGACACGATCATCCTGCACAACGACAGCAATTCTGAGGGCCAGGTGGGTTTCTCAATAGAGAGAAGAGGGGTGTATGTGTGGCTACAGGCTTGGCCCGGTCATGATTAGGTGAATTGGTTGTGGAACACACCGTACAACTGGAAGGGCTGGTTGCAGCCACGGTGTATATTTATTTCCTGCTCACGATTCACGAATGGCCTGTTTTGGGGACGGATGGTTGGGCAGGCAGCCGCAGCTGGCTTCCACATACATTGAATATGCAGCGCAGTGCAGTGCATCGATATCGTGTTCGTATACATTAATTGCACATGTCCTCCCAGGTCCCTGCTCCGTGGCAGGCAGCATGCATTCAGCGATAATGAAAACAGCAGAAAGACGAAGAAGAAAAACAGTTGGCCGTTTAAAGAAAATGCCGTGAAATCCGCGTGATCCAGTAATATCCAGTTAATCTAGCTAGTTCTCTGTCCAGAATGAGCAAATGGAAAACAAAATATTCCCTATTCCCAAACCCCCGGGTCCTCTCAATAAGAAAAAGCCATCATTCAGCGTGGCTAGCGGAGCGAGGGGGGGGAATGGGAATCATGGGATGCGAGCGAGCGCCAATCGCGTATGGAGAGCTCGTTTAAGCGGGTTGGCCAACATGGCTTCTTTGCTCGTGGACAAAAAGGGTGAAGTATAGCTGATTCGTGTGATGCCTGGGCGTTGTGATGTGCCGCCGTAGGCAAGTGGTGAGGCAGATGTTATTTTATTTTATTTTATTTTATTTTCCTTTGTATGGGCGAGGTCGTCGATTCTGCGGCTGGCCATTGGTCGATGGTCTGCGATCATCGCCACCGAGCCCAGAGTCAATCTGTGGATGCAAATGCAGTCGCATGCATCGCCAGTGAGATGCATACAGCTCCACTCTCCCTGAATAGAAGCCCTATGCTCATTAGCCGTTTATTGGATACCCTATGCAGTTAGCATGTATATCAGATACTCTTGCACCCTTTTCAGAGAGTATTGTCCCTTTTTCGAAGGGATTTGGGGGGGGAATACTACGCATGCTGTGCATGTATAAATAAGCCTCTATCCATTCCGGAAGTAGTCGGCGAATATAATTGTACAAAAGAGACTCTTGCGGCCGTGATGAAACGGATCACTGCTGTCCCTGTGTTTGTTTATAAGTATTTGTCCTCTACTACTTAACTTTGATGAAGTGGAAAAATGATCCTACCTTGTTAGTTACCCATTCCAGTAGCATATCATATCCAGCATTTTTTGTTCAGGGGCTCACCGTTTAACAATGTTTCTTGCTGTAGCTGTCCCTCCAAACGCAGCTTTTGCTGGATGCCTTGCTGCGCTCTGTTTGTGGCTTATCGTCACCACTTTCGAAGTGAGCTTCTTCATTACATATTTTTTTATTTCCTGTTCAAAAGAGAACCTCTCCCACCGCACTAAATTCAACCGAGGATCAGGGGTTTACACTAATGATCAATTCACTGTGTGTATAGGCTGTGAAAAGGCTCTTCTTCTCTCCATTCCGTAAAGTACCGGGGCCGCTTCTCGCAAAAATCACAGGAGCATGGCTGCTGTGCGTGGACCTTGCCGGACGGCGTACCCTGAAGGTCCATGAACTCCATGCAAAGTACGGCCCCGTGGTACAGCTTGGGCCAAACGAACTCAGCTTCTCCACCGCGGAGAGCATCGATGCCATCTATGGGACTGGAACTCGATTCCGCAAGGCGCCTATGTATATGACAATGGGCCAACCTGGTGTCTTACACCTAGCGGATCCAGCTGCGCACAGGGAGAGGCGCCGGCTATTGAATCATGCGTTCGCGAAGCAGCATATTGACGAGATGGAGCCGGTTTTTCAAAATTCGATAAGGAAGGTAGTAGCCAGGGTGGAACGAGCGGCCGGTAAGGCTTTGGACGTGAAGCATTGGTTCAAAATGTACACGCTGGATAATGCGGGAGAAGCCTTTCTTGGGGCATCATTTGGCGGTCTGGATTCCGACGAGATGCCGCGATACGTGAAAGATTTTGATTTATTTTTGATAACGTGGGCGGTTAAGAGCACCTTTCCCATACTAGCTTGGTTGGTGCAACGAATACCACATCCCAAGGTCAAGTTCGCCTTTGCTGCGGAAGACCGCATCTACCAGGTCAGTTTGGAAGAAATTGGCAAACATCCCCGGACCTCTCTAGCTCCTTCCAGAGCCCAAATGATTTGCTGCTGACCAATATCGGATTTTCCAGTACGGGATTGATCGGTTTAATGAGTATATCCAGAAATATGGACGCGTTTCCAAGCGGAGAGATCTTCTTACCAAGATGATTGGCCGTAAAGAGAATGACCCAGATGCGCTCGCCGATTCCGACATCGCGGTTGAAATCAGCAATCTTGGCTTCGCAGCGACCGATACCACCGGCACAGCTCTAATGTACCTGTTCTGGGAGCTCGCACGCAACCCAGATATGACGGAGCGCCTTCGTTCCGAGCTCGCCGACTTTCCATTAGTAGATGGGGTCATCCAACATCAGAGCGTATCAAATCTCCCATATCTAGACGCTCTCATCTCAGAAGGATTGCGCCTCTATCCGCCTATCCCAGCTGGTCTTCTAAGGGAATCCCCCATTGACGGATGTACGATAAACGGCATCTATGTGCCTCAAGGGGTGAGTAATGAATGAACAAATTTTTCTCTTCAATCCATGGGCCATTGGAACTGAACCTTGCTAACGGAGCCTGCTCTGTTCCTCGTGCTGCATGGCCAACTGCAGACTGTAGCTTCAACGAGTACATGGACAACCCAACGTAACCCTGAATATTTCCCGAACCCGGATAAGTTTGACCCGTCTCGCTGGCTTGGAGACAATGTATCTGAAGGAATGAAGAAGTTCTGGATGCCGTTTTCCAAGGGTCCTCGGAATTGCATGGGGCGGACGATGGGGTTGTTCGAAATGAGGATACTGATTGCAACGTTGGTGCGGAAATTTAATGTCAGCATCGACGATGCCATGGCGGCTGATGCCATGGATGTCACAGATCATTTTCTTCTCATCCCCAAAGGAGGGGAATGTCTGCTCCGGTTCACCCCGGTGTAAATACCCTGCCCAGGTGGGAAGACAAAGCAGCGAAAAGGGACGAGGGGGTGAAGTGGCCATGCTTTTTCGGGGATGATTAAGCTTTGGAGGGCGAAGGGAGCTAGCTCGTTTTTGCTATGCCTAACTATATTGCGCATTAGTTTTCTGTTTTTCCTATATTTCTTCTCTTAATTCTTGTACCAGCAAATGCTGTGGATGCTGCATTATTCATGAGTGAGGGTTTTGTGATAGTTAGTGAGGTTTTATTTAATAATAATGGCTGCGTAGCGCTTTGGTAAATACTATGTAGCAAGCTCTCCAATTGATGAACTAGAAAGCAGTTAGTGAATAATTCTAACACTTCTCATGGTCCCACCCACTATATCCGATAAGGGACTGGTAAGCACCGGTATGCATAATATCAGTTTTCAATACATTCGGCTTTGATTCCACCACCCCATCGGATGATTCATCTCAAACCAACTCTCCCGTGGTGATGGCGAGCGCTGTGGTGATGGCGAGCGTTTTCTCTTCCTTCTGCCTGTTCCTTCTCCTTATCACTACAGATGCCCGCAAATTCGAAGACCTCAGGTGCTTCTGCGGGCGGATCCATGTCCTCGAAGACTACTTCGCGAGGGACTTTCAGTTTCACGTAATCATTGCTAATGAATTGAAACACAAGTTCGTGTTTACCGCGATTGGTTTCCAATCGAAATTCCTCCAGCCCGGAATATTTGGGGGAGAAGAATGGGCCAAAAGAGCAGTCGGTGTTTGAATCAAAATACACATGTCCATGCGCCTGTATGTCATGCCGCGCGGGCAGGGGCTGGCCTGAAGGGTTGTAGTGGTTCAGATGATAGAACTCGACATATTTCGATGGATACATGGATGAATTGAAGAAATAGTCGACATGATCTACTGAATATAGGCGGAAGTGCTTGCTGGCAATGGGCGCAAGGGGTGTTTCACTCTTCTTTGCATTTTTGAGAGAGTCATATATTTCTTGGACCTCTGATTCCTTCTCTCCTCATCCTCCTCATCTCCGTCATCGGCCTGGATTGAAGATGTTGCTGTCAGAGCCTTTCCCAATCGCCCCAAACGATCGGGTGCCTCATAATACTTACATCGTATTCAGAATCTGCTTCAGAATCTGCTTCAGAATCTTCGTCAGAATCAATTGACAGATCTGAAATGCTAGAAATATCTTCATCAAAGTCTTCAGAAGTCACATCTCGATCTTTTTTGATTGTGAGATCAAGCAAACGATAGTACCATGCTGGAAGCTCCCGCCTTGGGTTAACCATGGTGAAAATTCTGTCGTGAATCCTGCACAGTTGGCGAAATCTAGTTCGTCGCCAGAACCTAGTCTTTAGCGGCTTTGGTAACTAATGGAAAATCGGGGTGATTTTTGGAATGGTAATAGAGAGGAGTTCCCTTCCCTGAAGCTTAGGCAGGTCACAAATCAAAAATGACGAAGCATTTAGTACTCCGTACGGAATGCTCTGTACATACTTTCGTGTTTACACAGAGACTTTTTTAATTGATGCTCCCAAGATCCAATCTCTAGTTAACTATGCTGCAAGCGTCTAGCTGCATAAATAACTCGTGCAGCAACGTTAGTACAGTAATTTAGCAGATTATAGATTTCCGGCCTTGAGAAAGGGCGTCCTAAAGTATGAAATCCAAAGGGATATATAGAGCTTCTGTTCACACCATACAGAACTCCGCCTATCTCTTCACGGATCTCAACAAATCCACAACTTCCAGGGTCATCAATACCTAGAGGCAAAACTCCACCCAAACCGCAAAGGTACGCTACCTCCAGCTCTAAGCCATCCAGTTTCGAACTATGCTCCGCAAAGTCAGAATCCGCTGGACTGCTAAATGGCGTCTCAAATCCTTGATCCCCTGCAGAAGTCTTCAGATTGCCCGCGCTTGCCAGGATTCGGTGAGCGCACCGAGGTTGGTGAAAATTTCCACCCAATTTTGGAAGATTATGGTCCAGGATCTGGTTTCCATGACTGAAATTGTCAATCCACCTATGTTTAAACAGTTGACGAACGACCGTATCTAGCAAAATTGGACCCTTGGTGTCAAAACTCGGCCAGTTCCTCTCAAGCAAGATTCTCACAACCGAAGGATGACGCTGCGAAAGAGCTATCTCTAACGCAGTTTCGCCCTTCGGTGTTTTACTGAGTACATCTACTCCATCCAAAAGAAGGCCTATCACGGCAGAAATATCACCACGGGCAGCAGCTGTGTGTAGTGGTGTCGACCCGGGCCTGTCCACGGGGTCAAAGCCAGAATGGTCCACGGGGTCAAAGTAAAGACTCTCGTCGTCATTAGTGTTCCATGGGAGGGTTATATCGGCGTGGCGTTGCATGAGTAGAAGCATGACATCCGTTCTCCCAAGCCTCAACGCGTGCTGAAATGGAGTCTCGCCGAGATGGTGGGAATTGACGTCTGCACCATTATCGAGTAAAGCACAGACAACGTCAAGGTTATTCTTCAACACCGCTCTGTGTAGAGAGTTGCTATGATGACGGGAGGTGGCATTGACATCAGCACCATAGTTAAGCAGAGTCATCACAATTTGGGTATCATCGTGGGTCACTGCCTCGTAGAGCATGCTGCCACGAGGAGTGATAGCATTGACTTCCGCGCCCTCGTGAAGTAGAACCATCACCATTTCAAGATTCGTGCAGGCTATTGCTACTTCAAGCGGTATATAACCATCGCTGTCCGGCAAATCAACACCGGCACCAGAGGCAAGCAAATGCTTGACTTGTGCCGTATTTCCGCTTTTGATTGCATCGCGTAGACTCATTTTGTTGACTGGAGCTGTATAAAAAGTGACGTAGCGGGAATCGTAATTTCGACGTAGGCATTGACTTGATCAATAGAGACTCCCTGGCGCAAGATATCAGCATCGACCGATATGCTCTAAATACTTCCAAATACCTAATATTTAAAAGAAATGCTTTCACCTTTGGCAAACCTTCTCGTAACACCCTTCATGCTAGATAAATTCACAGAAAAGGTTGTTACCCTATTTCCTCCTCTGGCGGCAGCTCTTTTATCTGGTTCTCAGCCTTGTCATACAACTAAATGCCCTTCGCATCGGAAAACGAATATTTCCACGTCGTTCGTCGGAAATCGACCGTGAACCATTGCATCCGGCGAGAGATAAATTCAGAGAAAGCTGGAAACTTCACAAATTCCCAGATAACCAAAGGAAGACTGAATGCAAAGGTGGGGAAGAGTCTCAACGACGTGGACATGAACGTCGTGTTTCCCAATACCCCGCTCCATAAATCATGCATGACATTCGCGGTAATCACATCCTCGAACCTCACCTCCCTACCTGCTTTGGTCCAATAATATTCCAACTTCTTTTCCACACTACCTCTTCCTGCCACCGTTTCATGTTCTCCGGCGCTGGAAGAGGCGTTGAAGGTCCAACAAGGAGAACAACCGCAACGTCAATCGAAAAAAGGGGTGACTCGACAACAATACATAGCATTCTGATTATTCCACCCAATCCTGTTGTTCAGTATGCTTCAGGAAATTTAAAGTTCCTTTTACGCGAAAAAGCGCCAGGGGCGGCCTTTCCACATAACATGGTTGGCACGGGTTAAGTATGTATGTTCAAGGTGAGGCTTCCAAGGTTCGGCGTGCAGAAATCTTCTGATTTGACGGAAATAAGAGTCGAACGTGTTCATCTTTCCAGGTTTGATGATTCATCAATAGGTTAACTGGACTGATTTAACGCTGTCGCAAAGGCGAATAAACAGAAAGCGGTAGCTGGGCTGATTTTGAGGTCATATTTACCACTTTTATACCTTTCTGTTTTCTTCGCCCTTCAGACAATAAACCCTCATATCTACAGTACAAATGTCCAATTAGTTCATCTTGGACCAAAGTTAGTACTTATGTATCTCCTATCTCCTCCCCGCACCTTCAGATGCTTAGGCTTCCGTCGGAATAGAACCAGCCTGAAACGTAAGTCTGCCGTATCAGATAAAAAATGTTTCTTTCCCACTGCTGTAGAACTCCAGGTTGTATAAGCTCGCTTGATTCACTGCACGTAAAGAACGATCCTCCGCCCACGTCCTCCGACCCAGGCGAAGAGACCAGATGAGCTGATGGAAGGGAGGGGCGAAAAGGGGGCCATAGGGTTAGATGCCGTCTGGTGATGCTCAACGCCAGAAATGGAATGTCGGATGCAGAGAAGAGGTTGGCGCGGTAGTCAGTCACCAAAAAGTGTTGAAATAGCCCACGAGACGATTGTTGGGGTACATCCTTGTTTGGATCTTTCGATAGCGATAAAATTAGTCAATTGCAGAGCTTCCCCGGGGACTGCGGGTAGAACACACTGCGTGGAAAATATTCAGCCCGGTTCGATATCAATATTTCCCAACGGGTTTGTTTGTGTGGATGATGTGAAGTGCATAAGTGATGCTTGAAATTGCAGACAAAAAGCTCAGGAGAAAACGATCAGAAAATATATTTATTTAGGGCAGCCAAGGTCATGTGACTAATTGCCCATTCGAAGTCGACGATAAATTAGATAAAATTAAACCTCGACTGTCATTGAATGGAACAATCCGCACCAGTCCATGTAGCCATGATGCCCGGTTCATGGCCTCTGGTTGATGCCTACTTTGAATTCGACGCTCTCGCTTTCATTGGTATCCATTTCCCCGCATTCTCAGGCCAGTGGAGCACGCAAATTCCGTGCCGAGCTATCTAGGTTGATTACCCCTCCAAATGGAGAAACTGGCTTTCGGCACGCGGTTGTTTGCCGTGGGGCATTGGCATATACGACGTTATAAATTTGGTCGCAACCAAACTTTCGGGTGTATTGTTTGTGACTGGCTTCTCAAGATGGCGAAGGCCTCGTGGGGTTGTCGTAATCGCTGGGCTTTATCATCACGTTCAATGCTGCTTACCACTGCGTCAATGGGCCCGGCAGCAGATCCCCCTCACCATTGCAGCGGGATCGTGGCGTTTGTGACAAAGGGGAAATGCCCACCGCCCACCAGCCTAGGTTCCTTCTGCCGCGGCAGCAGTATGGGTCTCCTCGCACTTCTCTTCGGTAACTCGGGACTCGAGCGATGGTATCATGGTATAAAGCTGTGATGACAACGTAGACAACATATTGTCCATGGTCTGGAATTACCCCAAACTTTGCGACAGAGTTTCACAAACATCCTCTGAACCCCGAAGTCACCTTCAAGATAAAATATAAACAGATAAGAAGAGACAGCGTCTGAACTATCAGCCATGGGTGAAATCGTTGAAGTTCCGAAACAGGCCAAGGCCATCGTCTATGATAACCCAGGAACAGTTTCAACGAAGGTCGTGACAGTTGATGTGCCTGAGCCTGGCCCCGGAGAAGTTTTGATTAATCTGTATGTTCAAGCTCTCACTTGTCGCCTTTGCCATTGGGTTTGCACTCTCCATTTGTTCTGTTCTCTGTGATTGCGTCTCTCAAAATCCATAGGACAATATGTTGACTTGTGATTTTTAAAACTCAGGACTCACTCTGGAGTCTGCCACTCAGATTATGGAATTATGACCAATGGCGTACGTCACTTAAAACCCACCTGCATAATCATATGGTCGCTTTGTATTAACATTCACTCAGTGGAAAAACCTCCCTTACCCAACACCAGCCGGCCAAGTTGGTGGTCATGAGGGCGTTGGGAAGGTTGTCAAACTTGGGCCAGGCACAGAGAGCTCAGGAGTAAAGCTTGGAGATCGCGTGGGCATCAAATGGTTGCAGTATGCTTGCGGCGGCTGTGGTAATGATATTCCTTCTTCAAAGCCTCACCCGGTGATTTTGTGAATAAATTATACACACATCAGCATCACTTGTCCTGGCATTGAGATACTAATTCCAATTCACCCCATACAGAGGCTTGTGGCACTGGTGTTGATGTCTGTTGCGTGAAGACAAAAGTGTCTGGATACTACACTCCAGGCACATTCCAGCAATACATCACGTCACCCGCAAGCTACGTCACTCCGATCCCAGACTCGCTCCCCTCCGACTCGGCCGCCCCTCTCCTCTGCGCCGGAGTCACTGTCTATTCAGCTCTTAAGCGCAGCCGTGCTAAACCGGGAGATTGGGTCATTATTTCGGGCGCGGGAGGTGGCCTAGGCCATCTTGCCTGTCAACTCGGCAGCCGGGGCCTGGGACACCGGATTATCGGCATCGACCACGGCAGCAAAAAAGACCTCGTTCTCGAATCTGGCGCGGAACATTTCATCGACATCACCAAGTTCACAGATAACGAACCTAAAGGTGGTAAGCTGGCGGAGCATGTCCGATCCCTGACTGGTGGCCTTGGCGCCCACGCCGTTATCGTCTGTACCTCCTCGAACGCTGCGTATGCGCAGGGGATGTATTTGCTTCGCATGAACGGTGTGCTAGTCTGTGTTGGGATACCAGAGAACGAGCCTCTTCCAGTCGGGTCATCGTTCCCTGCCTTCCTTATCGCGAAGCAGCTGTCCATTGTTGGGTCTGCAGTGGGGACTAAACGGGAGTCGATCGAGACCATGGAATTTGGGGCGCGGGGGATCATGAAAGTGCATTTCCGAACGGAGAAAATGGATGCGCTAACGGATGTTTTCAAGGAGATGGAAAGGGGGGAGCTTAAGGGGAGGGTGGTGATTGATCTGTCATGACCGGGATCTTGAAACTCTCTAATCCTTCATATTTGGGGGACTCAGCGGGCAGCGCACAGAAGCTATTTTATTTGTTTACTCTGTGCCACACCTACGAATGCCCTGGGCTTTTTATGTAAATAGTTTGCAAGGTATACAAGATTCCAGAGTTATCGATTTGATTCCCGTTTTAATCCATGTCCATGTCCGAGAGAGAGTGCAGAAACCATAGCGAAGCCAAGGGTAGGCATATAAAGTGCTTATCATCGATTCCGTATTAAGGTGGGAAAGAAGAGCCCACCAAACCTAAAAGACGTAGCAAAATTAGGAGAAATTCTTTATGGATTAATTATTAGCTAGGGGGTACTAAGCCTGTGTAAATAGAAAATAACCGGACAACAAAATCTTGGAAAGCAGTTTATCGCAAAAGATTAGACCTTTTTTTTCTTTTTTTCAACAAAATAATATCCAGGTGAAATATTATGAGGGGAGAGAAAGGGGGTAACAAATAATGACGACTAAGAATGAAAATATATATCAGAGCCAAGTGAAGCCCGCCTCACTGACTCTGTACATTAACCTAAAATAATAAGGAGAAATATGAAAAAGAAAGAAAAACAAAAACGAGCAAGAATTCTTTTTATCCAGTCATCTCCTCACCCTCACACTCTATCAAGCGCATGGGTGGGAATTCTGCGTGCAGGGCTTTGCTAACGGTCATACTGGCATTTCGCCGATTCCCCGAGCAGAAATGCCAATAACCTGTGGAGCGTTTGATGGGGGCGGAACTGGAACCTGGCAGATGCGGCTTTATTTGGGTCGCTTTCGGCCGCTGCCAGACGCTCCTCCCGCGGGTCTTTTCTGCCCATATGTAGCCGCCGCGAAACCCGTGCCTGGATAGTCCCTATTCAGCAAAGCCTGGAACCGCTGCAAATATGTCGCCATCGACTGATTGGGCATTGGGATCTTGCTCATTATGGTCTCCAGCTGGAGTTCCCGTTCCGCAAGGATCGCTCGTGGGAGGCTATCCAGAACATCGAGAATGAAAAATTGACCAGAGACTTCTGGCTGCCCGATTGCTTGGGCGAATAAGTTGCAGTCGTCTTCCGTTTCTCCAGCAAGTGGAACACGGCCCCAGGCATTTCCATCAAATGCATTGCAGTTGTACGTGACGACATCCCGGAGTATGCCGATCAGGGCGTCTGCCGCATTCGTGTGACTGTCAGGCGCACGGGGGGCGATGTTACTTTCAAGCAAGGCGACAAGCTCGTACAGCTGGGTGATAACAACAGGAATTTCCAAGGCGGTCCTGTCACGCAAAAGGGTTCCATACTGGCGATATCGGTCGAAATCAAGAAGCAGTGCCCGAGTCTTTTTTTGGACTTTATCGAAGAATATTGCCGCTCGGGCGGGAGGGGGCATTGCCTTACGGAGGCTGTGGTAGACATTATCATCGTGCACAGCCAGGCGGAACATTGTTGCTTCAAAGTCACCCTGGACAACACACTGTTCGGGAGTCCTGGACTGGTTAATTGTCTCTACCTGGTCAGGCCGGAAATCATCAGGCATTGTGGATTCACTGAAAGCGGAGAGTATGTCTCTCACTTTCTCCGGGCGATTCATGGACCCGCCGTATTCTTGTTCGGAAACACCAGGGGAACTAGGTTCATCGATAAAGTGCCAGCGGGCTCTTCGTGAGATTTCTTCCATGCGATCATCGATAAGCTGGTACAACGGAGGCATATCCGGAGATTGACCAGTGCGTGAAAGGGAGACTCCTGGGCCTGGCCTTCTTGGGAGCGACAATCTATACAGTTGGTCGACGAGCCACTATAGGAGCGAGTGTCAGTTCCCTTTCAAACCGCGTCAGATTTTCATCATCATCCAATGGAGACTTACAAATATATGTCGGCACGCTTTGGTACCATCCGCATACTCCGAACAGGAGCATGTCATTGGCCCTTGCCCCAGGTGAACCAGCCCATGGTCAAGGACTTGGAAGTCATATCCTTCTTCTGACGCACGACATTTCTCGACAACAAATTTCCCCAAGATGCCAGACATTGCCCTAGCTCTTACATCTCCGGAAAGCCTGGCAACATTGTACACAATAGCCGAATTTCCTTTGACTAGGGCTTTTGCTGACCCGGACGCGGTACCCTCCGCTTCGCCTTCGGAAACCTCATCCTCAGAGGAACTGTCAGCGGAATGCTCTTCCTCATCATCTGCTCGGCCACGTCTCTCTGCTTGTCCACGAGAATACGACATCCTTCCGCCGATAGAGAGCTTCCCCAGTTGTTTCGTTGGAGCGGACATGAGACCAGGGGTTTATGGAGCGAGAAGTTGCTATTAATGGATATATGAACACGCAGTAGCTGGAAGTCGGAAATTTTATGGCGGTTTTAAAGAATGACTGAAAAACTAATGAAAGAGAGCTTGACAAACAAAAAAACAACTGCATCTCATGCTGCTCTGGCGCTCCTTTTGTACCTTTTCCGATGCGACAAGACAAGACAAAAATCCACCCTTAGAATTTGCTTTGCCGTAAGAGAGAGAGTTGATCAAAGAGGCGTACAACTTGACAAGCAGACAAATAGCTGTCGTATCCGACACCCAACTCAACAAGGAAGTGGATAGGGTGTGTAGATGAACAGTCAAGTAGTCGCGTATCAGTGGACAGTGCGGTTCTACCCTGGCCGGCGTGTAGATCAAAAAGAATCGAAACAACGGCCGCTAAATGCTGGCCAGGGGAGATATATCAATCAGGAAACCAGGCTGGTGCCTCCGGGTCCCGCCATGCTCAGTGGCAGAGCCGGAGGGGCAGAAATGCGCAAACCAATGGGAAGCTAAACCACGGCAACGGCGCTGGGTCCTAGGCAAAGTATACTTCGGATATGATTGTAGAGTCGAATTCGCAGTTTTGAAGGGGCCCAGGAGAGATGTTCCATCTGCGGCACAGCGACAGCTGACTAGCCTAAGGAGAGGGAGGCTATGGAGGAGCCCCAATAAACCCTCCCCATCGAGAATGCAAAAGCAGTCGCTATCGCTGTACCTAGGCAGTTAAAGCCGCGACCAAATTTGCAGCGAATGCCGATAAGTCGGGTTTAGTATCCTGCCCACTGAGCTAACTACTGCGAGACGGTGGGCAGGTATGTGGGACCGAGCTGGAAGGGAGAAAACGAGATAGCTCTGCGGTCACATCTGGATCTAGGGGGGGGCGTATGAAACGGCATGGCCGTGTAGTTACCCCTCCGCCAAACAGAGTATCTACTGTAAAACACAGGTTGGCAGGTAATCAGCAATCAGGGCAGCAAAACCGGCCCTGGAATTCCCCTTGACACAGCACACTGCCCGGCGCACACAGTGACACGCAGGATGGATGTGCAGTGGGCAAACGGCGCGTCTAGCGATTAGCCCCAACGCACGTCCCATGGCGAATCTGGCGAACGAGCGAACGAGGCGAACGAGCGAGCGAGCTAAGTTTGCTGTTAGCCCGGCATTCTTGTCTGGATGTGCAAGGTCAGAGTGAACTTAGTTAAATGCCCGATCGGTTAGTCCAATCTGAACTGGAGCCAATCCCCACCCCGTCCTCACAAGCAGCTCCAATGTTGCCCTGGAACGGGCGCCCCCTGATTCTTTCACTGTGTGCGGCTGTAAGCCCCAATCCCGGGCGAAGTTGGGCCGGGCTGGTGTTCATGGGGACTCAGGGCGATATGACGACAGACGGAGACCACCTCGAGTGTTACCTGTTCATCCTCCCGGGCGGCTAAGTTGGTTCTTGGTATGCGGCACAGCGCACTGTCTTGTCTTGCGCGCCGTGTTTCCTGTTGAAAGGTGTTTGCGCCTACATAGTACGCCTTGCAAAAGGCAACATGGCGTGTCCTTGCACAACGCCGCTCTACAGACACTGCCGGATCATGCTTCTTTCTCTACCACCTTTTTGGGGAGGGCTTGTTTTTTTCCCTCCTGGTCATGAGCATGGCCCATCAACGCTTAAAAAAGACGTTTTCAGCGCTTTGAATGGCTATTTGTTAGTGTGGCAGGGGGCACATCTGGGAGTCATTTTAGCACGACTGTGCCGCAGATTTATACCCAGCAATCCCCCAGCACCATCTTCGAACGAGAGGGTCACCTTATTTCTCCTCCCCGACTGCTGCGGCGTCGATTAACCGGCGGAGGACATCTACTTCTGGTCATCTGAATTTTCCGGCGCCGGAAGATCGATTCCTTTGTTCTCCCCATACTGCTTCTTCGTGCCATGATAGGTCCATCAAGGGGGTTTCGGAAGAGCCGTTCTGCACCGCACCAAGCCCTGTACCATCATCAGTCATTCCGCCCCAGATTTCGGGGACCATGCTCCACCGGGGAACCCGTTTTACGGACAATGCGTTTGTTCCCTCCAGTATCACAGCCGCACGATGCCAGGGTGGAGCGGCATCAGCGTGTTTCATAGCCGCGTTTGGATAGCCAATACCGTCCAAGAACGAGGTTCCCCTGAGCCGTTCGATATCGATTCTACATGGAATTCAGTGGATTACCGAAGGGATGATAGATGTCAATTTGCAGGGCCCTCCAATGACCGGCTACCATCCACCTTCAGGTAAGAAAAATTACAATATAATTTCTGCTCCTCCAAGCCCACCGCACCACCTCGCCTCATCATCTAGCCGGAGTATGACTCTCTTCCGTCACATTTGCGGTGCAATTGCACTGCTACTATGACGCACAATTCAAGGTTGTCCGTGACCAGGCGCTGGGGGGGAGATTGGAATCAACCCACCCCACCAGGTGGCGACTATCACGGGGGTGTCCTCCTACTGCAATGAATCATCTAACCGTTATCCCTATTTGTTACCATGCTTTTTGTAATGCGGTCATATTTTAACAACAAAAGGAATTGCGGAGGCGCCCAAAGGCGCTTATCATCTTGCTGCGCTCCGGGCTCCTGAGCCAGCGGACCCGTTCATTTCGCCGTTAAATCCCGGCAAAAGCTCATCGTGATTACAATCCGCAGATCGCAGACTGCACACGCCCACAGCTTGCTAGGGGGGACCAGAATAATAATGGTAAAAGCTTGGTGCCGTACAGGCGTCGCTTCTAGATAGAAACCCGAGTCTGGTATGGCCTATGAAATGCCTCCACATGGAACCGCAGTTGTAAAGATGCGCGGACCAGCGAAGGCCCCACCGATCCAGATTGTACTTTTACAATAACTTATTTCTTGCTTGCACAAAACAAACTGCTGACTGCCATTTTTAGTCAACGTTCTAACCTATCTCTGCAGAACAAACAACCCGACAGCTACGTGGAGATTCTATGCAAAAAACCCACAAGCGGTAGCGAAGCACATACATCCGGCCCAGCCACTACTGTACTCGGCATGTATTTCCCTAATCGTGTTTAAAATCCCGTTGGCTTTCTTTCCATTTAGAGGGTTGCTCAACTCGGGCCATTCTCTACTTCCACACCAGCAGCTAGGTCGGAATTTTAAGCTTCGTTGTCATGCTAGAAATAACCAACATTGACGCAACTAGTTATGAGCACAACTTCAAGGCTATAAAAGGTCTCATGAGCAGGCCGAACGAGAGGCCAAGTCCATCAACCAACAGACAGCCATTTTCATCACTTGACCAACATTTCATGCGGGTGATAAGGGAGCGAGCGAGCACCAAGACCTGAAAGCTCCCTCACATCCTTGCTGCCTCGGATAGTTAAGGACCAATCAGCATGCATAGCCCCGGAAGCTAACCTTCTGCCGAGAAATCAAAAAAAAAAAAAAAAAGAAAGAAAAAAGAAAAGGCAGAGAGAAAGCGGAAGAAGGGAGAAAAAGAGGCATTTTCTACCATTAGACATATAATGATGATAGACACTTTTAACCGGGGGGCGTGGAAATGGCACGCGGAACATGTCGAGTGGCATTTCTTGCGTCGCAAACCCCCCACCGCCAATAATGCGCCATAATTCAGGTCTGTCAGATCAGATCGATCACCAGAACAGCATTTCTCCCCACATCCATTTTGCGCTCTTGTCGTATTTGACGTTGAATCGTCCGAGGAGAATTATGCAACAAGCTCGTTGGGGGAGATAAAAGTTGACCCTGACCCCCGCAGTTTGCTGCATCGCTAACATGTTCTGCATGCCGGAACTGTTCCCGCTCGCTAGCACGGACTGGATCTAAATTGATCACAACATCGGCGCAATGTGGAGCTTGCTACGTCCGTACTGGGGAGAAAAGAGGGTGCTAGGGGGTAATTCGAGAGAAAGCAGGACTAGTTCTAGAATGTCCCTCTGCAAATCTAGATATTTATTTGATTTTGATTTTGATTTTTTTTTAACCACACCAATTAACCCCCTTTCAAAGGAGCATCAACTCAATTCTTTAATTGGGATAGTTGCAGATCAGCATCAATTGGTATTTAAGCTTAAATGCATGAGATAATTGACCAGCTCAGTATTTTCTGTCACAATTTATATTGCAGGCCTCAATATCCACAATGTCCGTTGGAGGTGTTCAACGCAAATACATGTAATTATTTGAAGAACAGATGAACCAATTCTCATTTCTTTGAAGCATTCAAACCCTATCCCTTTCTATAATATAACTAACTAATCTTGTTGTCACTACGGAATACAATTTGATTCAAATAATCCGGGAGGAAGCACGCCAACCAAAGTCAAAAAACGCAAAACGGAATGTTGGACATTAATAATATGGCGAAATTAGGACAATTTCGAAAACGAAAAAACAATAAAAAAGATCTTATATCCCAAATCCATGCAAACACGAGAACTAAATGTGGCAGATATAGGTGAGGAATTAGTGAGGAGATTCATGTCGGCCTCGATATCCATTCAATAGAACTGGAAAGATGTATAACCACATCGATTGTTAATACACACCCCGATAGAGAATAAAGGGTTTTAGGGCTGGCGAGCGATAGCCCGTTTTCCGACACATCGCCCCGCAATTGCTGCTTTAGCAGCTGTCGTTCCCGTTCCATCTCCCGTGCTATTTCTCTCCTAAAGCCCTCCAATACGTCCTTGGTGAGACTTCTTTCTTAGCCCCTTCCACCGTACGGGGTCTAAGCTTCCTCGGAGACAATGGAGCGGGTGAACAGTGAGCCTCCATAGAGTCCAAGCTCGTAGACTCATCATAGTTCTCATCCGCTTTGATCTGGCGCATTGGGTTTTCCGGTCGGTCCACGGATTCCTGGGCACTGCGGGGTTCCTCGCCGGTAGAATCGTTATCGGGATCCTGGCCAGGCGGGAAATCGTTTCCTCCGTCACTACGGGGTGAAACTGAACCCCCTAGAGTATGTGTGCTACTAGGATCATCGTCATCGTCATTGCCATCGTCTGTGTACTCGGCGGCGTTCGCATCACGGCATTTCGGGCAATTGCATGCGGATTGGAACAGGCGAAAGGCATGTTCCTTCGAGAGCTCACGATTAGTGTATGGCAGAACGAGCTCGACGTCTGGTTCGATAGCTTTGCGTGCCCAGAGGATGATGCGATTCGGGATCGACGAGTCCCAATCCCACATCACATTGTGTGCGTCACGGCAGAAGTGGTTGAACATTGACACGCCAGGGAATAGATACAGAGTTCTGAATGTCGGGTCCAACTCGTCTGGAGTGCCTTCCATACGGCTGCGAGCCTGCTTGATCGCTTGCCCCTCTGGGGCGTCAGGCCGGCCACGACGATGATGATCCCATGGGATAATATTAGGGACAAGCTTTCTGAGCACGGACTGGATCACCCAAGTGTCAAAGGTAAGGTCTCGGAAAATATCCACTCCCAGGCACATCAGGATATCGAAGGGTACACGAATATTTGCTGAATAGGAAAAGGGGAAACGAGCCTGCCGTTTTCCTCCGAACAGCGGCAGCAACTCGTCAATTTCGTGCGCGAGGAGAGCTGGTCTATTATCTGTCTTTCGACGATGAAGTGTAATGTCAAAAACCTCTCGAAGCAACAGACTAAGGATTGTTCCATGTCGTTCGTTTGTACACGATGAGCGCCCAGGAATTCTCATTGAATCATGCAGCCATGTCCAATCTTTCCCACACGCGCGATAATGATAAAGAGAACGGGCTATTTCTAAACATGACCGTGGCTTCTTAGATGGTGGCGCGGGGAGCTCTGAGTCCGGACGGTCGGTGTGTGCTCTCTGTCGCTTTCTTGATGTTTTCTGCCCTAGCTCGGTTCCACTGGCTTCTTCATTAGCTCGGAGGCGTGCAGTCTGCGAACGAGTCACCATCCTAGCCGGAACGGAGGATGAAGGCTCGGGTTCATCGTTTGTCCTGGCATCGTCATTTGTTCCAGCATCGTCGTTTGCCCTAGAGTCGTGGCGTGTCCCAGCGTCGTCTTTTGGTGGAGGACACCAATATAACGGTTCCGAGGAAAGTCTGGAGCAGTCGCAAATGGCTCTACTGACCAATTCCTGGTCTGCCGCAGAAGATTGCCTGGCTATTTCTATCATTTCTGGGTTGATTGCCCTCTTGCAATTTTCGCAATAATGCTCGACCTTCCGCGGTGGGCTAAGAACATGAAGATGCCCTCTTATAGACGGCTCATCGACATACACAGTTTCTCCCGCCTCGATTTTCTGGGTTGCGAAAACACCAAGATTGCCCTCCTTGTCTTTGTCGACTGCGATTTTGGGGTGGGGGTTGTGCACCTGTGACTTCCCAATGAAATCCTCAGTTATCCTCCGCTTGAAAGCTTCAGTCGTCCTGTCGATGTCTCGGGCGCTACATGGGTAGTCTCTTATTGTAACTTGGCCGTAGTTGCTTTCGAAAAAGTACTCACCAGCCCTAGCCCTCTGATCTTGCCAGGCAACCTCTACGGACGTCTTCAATTTATCCCATCTCTCCCGTGCAACTCGACCTTCCCTTGTTAGTTGTGCTAGGAGTTGCTTCTCCACAGCTTCGTAATCCATCCAGCAATTCAGATGGAGTAAACTCAGGCTAATGATGTGACGTGCGACAGTACGAATGGCTGGAATGAAGAAATTGACTCCCTCTGGGCCACGTAGCGATTTGACTGCGCCAGCTCTGTTGACATCCGTGGTGGGTATCTGCAAGACATGCTTTTCGACTGCATCCCAAACTCGAATGTATAACCCTGGCTGTCGGCTCCGTAGATGTGTTTCCATCATGACTTCACAAAGCATCTGAGCACGGTGTGCATCTCCGATGGCAAGGTCGCAATATCCCATTTGAAAATGGAGATATGCGCGGCTGGTCCAGTAAGCAGGGTTGTAGGGGCTGAGAATTATAGCCCAGGTGTATAAATCCAAAGGCTTTAGTTCCGCTTCGGCAGAAACTGGGATCATAAAGTCATTTCTGCGACTAATACCCCAATGCGACAGGTCTTCCCGAGGCAAGAGACTTTGTTTATGCCTCTGTTCATAGTCATGCAATCGCTGGCGTAGGTCTGCAACAAGTCCATTTGGATTTAGGTTTCGAGCTCGTAGTTGTTCTTGGAGCCTCACTTTGGTCCAGAATCGATCGGTGAGGACATCATAACCATTTATCAGTGTACGTGAGGGGGGCCACTCCGACGAACTCTCGCGATCGGCATCGTTTGGATGAAATATCTGCGAATATTTCCACTGTTCCCGCCAGCCTGTTTGAACACTACGCCTAAATTGCGCATATCCATCGTGGTTGGTAGTTGGATTCCAATGAAAAGTATTCTCGTAGACGTTTCGCACAAGAATGGTGTCCAGGGTGTGTAAGTGTTCTGCATCATTTGCCTCCGCATTCCTACGAAAGAAGTCATTTTCCTCCCTGAGGCAAGAGTCCTGGGCCGACCATAGGGTGTATGCTTTCTGAACGTCCTCTTGGGTCGGCAGATTCCCCCATTCGACCTCATTAAATAGGTCGGGACGGTCGGGGAAATATGGCGGCGGTGGTCCATGGTCAACACCTTCGGAAACGGATGGCCCACCTGCCTGCTGCTGCCCTGCCCTGGAGCTTTCGCCAGCCATCGGGTCCTCAATAGGCAGGCGAATTTCTTGGCCGGAGTATAAAATATCTGGAGAAATGATAGTGCTGGGGCAGTACTGGCGTGGGCGATAACGGTCGTTCGTATACACCCGGGATTCTACGAGGAATCGATAACAAATGTAATGATCAATGATGCGCTAGTTAGGCAGGGTTCTTCTATGTTCTCATGACAATCTCACTGCATGAAACAGTAGAACTGAGTCCAAAAAATCGAGACGCGGCGTAGTTTTCGCTATACAGTTTGTCCGAAGTATTGGGACTCCCATAAGAGTAGAATGAGGGAAGCCAGGACATCCTGCGGTATTTGAAGCAAGAGAGGGACTCGCAATATAAAGAACCGTCATTTTCACCAAGGGAAGGGAGAATGGTCTTCCGAAACGAATCAGTGACCGTCCTTTGCCTGAAGCAAGTGGTAAAACAAACAAATATGTAGACAAGAGATTGCTTGCTACAAAGAAATGGTTTGTAGCAGCGGACATAGAAAAGAGGACATAGAAAGGCAAAACAATGAAGTATTGCTTTTGTCAAGTGTTTTGAATATCTGTACCAAACAAAAAAAATAAAAATAAAATAACTGGTTGATCATTGTGTCAATTCGTAGTTGGGTTCAAAGAGGGGAAGTGTCAAATAGATAACTCAGAGTCTTAGGGGCTAAACAGGATTGTTTCCACGCCCATTTCCGCCTCTTATTTTTAGACTGACCCCTGGATGATTATTTGCTTCAGATTGCTTGTGAGGAGGCGAAACAGAAGTCGAAGTTGAATGAAGTCATTTTAAACCTGCCGGCCTTTCCGCTAACTCGGACCGTTCGGTGATTGAAAGGTCTGAGGGCCAGAAAAAAGGCCAATAATGACCTCAAGGATGCTAGAATCTGTGTAGAGGTTCAAGGATATGGGCTTCTCGCAAGGGGGCAATCGGCTCATTTGTCTAAATTATCGAGGAGGATCAAATAGCTCTTCTGCCTCAGGCGCTTGAGGGCGGATCAACATACCCTTTTACCCCGTACCTTGTTGAAAATCCCGAGTTTCTGCAGAGCGTGCGAAAGCAATAAAAAATGACCCCTGTGTCTCACCCCTCGCTCAAATAATAACATTGGCGTGGCATCTGCTCATGCGCTAATCTGTAGCTCAAACATGGCGCGATGGCTGAGCACTGCCATCACCCGCCCGAGCGATGGAGCTTGCGTCGTTAGGCTGCTCTATTTCTGGCAGCAGAGCTCCTTTTTCTATTGTCCGCTCCGCTGCCCAACGGCCGAATTCCCATACTGTGTGCTGCTGACGGGCGTTGTTAAAAGTGTCGACTGTCCGGACGTCTCTCGTGTTGTTGAATGTTGAAGAGTTGGACGTTGGTCGTGGGTTGGACGGATCTTGCAGTGAGGTCACCTGCTCGCCGATCTTATATAACCAACTGATACGATACGACCACTCTCCACCTTCGTGCTTTTGGCTTTCTCCAACATACCGCACCGCACCACCGCCATAAAAAGCTCTGAGAGTCGCCGTGCTCTGTTTCCCGCTTCCGCTCGCGACGGAAGCGGCTGGGAGAAACAGAATATTGAGAGCCCTCTCGGCTACCCCAGCGTCTATTCTATCCATGGTGCACCCCTCGAAAGTTCGCGCTCCCAGATTCAAGGAACCCCCTTAACTTAGTAGCTCAGTAAGCTTTTCTCCTGACCCGGCTAGCAAGATGCGGTTTGCTGAACTCTCATGCAAGCAGATATGTTTGGGTCTCAACCACCCCCAATTCCACCCTTCTATTCCTCCTCCACGCCGCAACCTGAATGGCAGCAGCCGCCCCCGCCAAATCAGACCCTGGGTCCGCCCTGGCAGCCTGCCGACCATGCCCCTCCCCCTCCCCAACTTCCTCCGCGCCTATCGCAATCGGGCGCCTCATATCACCCAGGGACATATGGACCGATGCCAGGGGCGGGGGCCTCTCCATCGTTGGACCAGAATATCCACTCGGGATTCTCGCCTGGTACTGATACTTCCGCATGGGGTGTCAGGTATAACCTGCAGCAGCAGCAGCAGCAGCAGCAGCACCACCACCACCAGCGGCATCAGTCCAGTTTTCAGGGAAATCAGCCCGTAGGCCCGCCGGTACCGGTATGTCTACTACGTTTGAAAACAACAATTTTTTGTTTCATTTTGAAAGCTGACTTTAGAAATCTTAGCCCCGCCCCTCAAGCGCAATTGATCAATTGCAATCGCAATCGCAATCGCCCGCACAGTCTACTCCATGGCCAGGACCCGTGCCCACGTCTACCTCTCCGCTCCAATCAAACCAACAATTTTACCCACAAACCCTATCGATGAATGTATCCGAACCTCATTCTTACTATCCTCATCACCAAGAGCCTTGGCAAACCTTCCAAGATCCTAATTTCCAGAGTAATCAATCGATTCCACCTCCACCACCGCCTGTGCCGCCAGCCTACCAAGCAGAGCAGCAACAGTTATCTCAGGGGTGGGCGCCACAACCATCATATTCTGATAACCCCCCAATCCATCATCATGACCCCCCGCAACAGCAACAACCCCCGCAAACAACAACCTCGGGACCGTCTGTGATGGGTCAATATGCCCCTGCAGGAGGAAATGGAGTCCATGACCTGCCTCAAACCACTTCTCCCGCAAGCCTTGCACCCGCTTTATCACCCCCGCTAAATCATGCGAACACCTATGCGTCTCCACTAACTCTGACCTCAGCTGGTCCTGTTGTTCCCCTCTCCCCTCCTGTGGTATCAAGTGCATCGGTATTAGGTTCAGGTGGCCCATCTGACTGGGAGCATTTTTCCGCCCGGCATGACGAAATTGATGACACAGCTGTCTTTAATTTCAAATCCGATGTGCCTCCCAAAAAGGCCAATACTTTTGAGCTGGCTTCGGAAACGTCCCCACGACCCCCGAGTGGAGAGAACAAGCGAGCTCAAACGCATCCTGCAGAGAGCCCTCAGAGCCATACAGCGACTGAATCCATCAGAAAGCCGTCTCCTAGCCCACCAGTTAGCCCGGCCACCAACCCAAGGGATGGTCCTGATAAGCCCCCACCTCTCAACCGAACTGATAGTATGACTTCGTCTGTAATTTCGACGGATGATTCTACCATAATAGATGGAGTAATCCAAGCGTGGTCCAATCCAGCGCCGCCGAAAATACTTCCACTTAATACAGCGCCGACTAAAGAAAGGACTCCGTCGACTTCATCTCATGCCTCTGAACAACCTCACATTCCACCTCCTCTTACCCCTCGCCCCCATTCTCCCAAGCATGAGACCTCCAGATCAACAACCCCCAAGGCGGAGCAGTCACCCCCAAAAACTATAATAAAGGTTGTCGATCTGTATGAAGACCTTGATCCTTGGTATAAGTCTTCTTTGAGCCGATATGTTACAATGCTCCGGAAGGAAATGGCTGCCGAATCAGACCAAGAGAGGTTCAAAATCTTTACCCATTTTCTAAATAAGGAAGCCAAGTTACGTGAAATACTCTATGGCATTGAAGATACAGCCAGCACTTTTAATACCAGACCATCGAGGAATATCTCGGTCAGAAGGCAATCATTAGTCATACCAGAATTAAACACCTCCAAACTTAGCGTCCCATTGGAAGAGGGAGATGACGTGGTAACATACAGTCCAGGTGGTCGACCGATACTTGCTTCCGCGCTGTCTGCGCATGGACTGGCGGGAGGGAAAGGGACAACCGTGGGAGACGGTCTTCATAGATCTGCGTCTCACCCAACTCCACCCTTACAAACTCGCATTCGGCAAAGCAGCTTTGCTTCGAAGCATGGTGTCGGCGTAACTTCTTCTGGAAACCTCGCCGCGAGTTTTCCCCGATCTGTATCTGTTCCCCCTGAAGCTAGCACCGCCGCTGCACGGAATCAGGGTTTGGCCCCACTCTTGAGCCAACCTACGAGACCAGTCTACACGCCATTCCGATACGCTGAAGGGCCGCAGGCGGGCTCAGGGCCACTGACTTTCGATCGACCTGCGTTTCAGGCATATTCTGCGTTAAGGCAAGCATCCGTCTCTAGTGGGCGAACACTCGCTCACCCAGCTACCAATGCTCTAAGTCCAAACTCCACAGAACGCCCTTCAATGGGGAAAGCGGAACACGGTGAAACGTTTATCGGCCTTATCAGAGAAAAGAGCGTCGCTTATAGAGGGCGACATAAGGGCTCTGACTCTCAGGCAAAGTTTTCAGGGGAGACATCGTTAGCAGGAAACAAGAGGACGCTCTTTGACGCTCTGCGGGAAATGGTCCCTGCAACTCTCCCAACCCCAGCTGCAAACCCTGATGTTATTGAACTCCGCAGAGAATTAGAGGCTGTTCAGGGTGATTTTGACTTTATACAACAATCCATCGATGCATGGGATGAACAGGCACGTGCCAGACGGCCTGAACTAGACCGCCAGCGCCGAGTGAGGCAGGAGGAATCTGAACACCATATCGATGGTCTTTTTAATGATAAAGAGATCGGTTATTCGGATATCAATGTCCTAGAGGATGAATTTAGGGAAACTGAAGCGCAACGACAACTGACCGAAGAAAGAAAGGAGTTTGAAAACTACCTCGAAAATGTTTTTAATCCTATAGAGAGCCGGCTTAAGGATGACATTTCCAGGCTCCAAGCCCAGTATGATCGAGCTATTGACATGCTCAACGCGGATACCGCAGCGAGCGACCTTCTACCAGGTTCGCCAAAGACGACGAAGTATGAGCTCTCACATATAATGCAGATCGCAGTGGAGCTATTCCAAAAGCTTGAGGTTCGATACGCCAAGCAAACGGAAGCTGTCCTAGAACGAGAAAGGCGGCGTAAACAGGCCGAGCGCAGATACTATGTTATCCTTGGGGAGCCGTCGTTGCTCAAGCAGCTCGATCAGGACTTTGATGACATGGAGACAAGCAACATCCTCAACGCCGCGAAGGAAAAGGACAGCCGCGCAAATACCCTGATGGACTCTTTTGACGATGCCAGCATGCGTGGGCTGGGCGAGAACCAGGGTCTACTCGATGACATCGCCGGCAAGGTGAAAAGGATCAATGCACAATACATCAATATCCTGGGCAAATTACCCTCTGACATCGAAGAGATCATGGCCTCCGCCCTAGCCGTCGTCAAATACCTCGGCACAGACTCGGAATCCATTTTGCAGAGCTTCGGCGCCGCAGACCGCGCGCTGAACGAGGCAGACTACGAACTCTCCGTCTCAGAAGCGCGCGGCTCCAACGCCGATCCGGACATCTTCCACCGCCTCGAAGAGGAGAAAAAGAAAGAAGACGTCAAGATCAACGAAGACCTCCAGTCGCGCCTCGATAGCGTGCGCATGGGCCATGAGGCTCTCATGGCCAACCTTCGCGAAGCACTAATCACCACCCGGAGGGTAGGGTCTAGCCTGCCCGCTTCGAATTCTACTGGAGATGTTCGGAAGGGCTTGCCGCCGCGAGAATCATCATTATCATCATCATCGCCACCCCCCCTTGTCCATGCCATGTCTCCCATCGCCGAAGGGGCCCCTCCCGTCCCTCCAAAGACCCCGCCTGTACCTAGCCCTGTGGTAGTGGAAGATGAGCAGCAGCAACGACATCGGAAGGCGTTGGAAGATGCCAAAAAGAGAAATGCGGCGAAGGGGATTATGCCATAAGCATTCTCCTTTTTTTTTTTTGAAATCCCTTTCATCCCATTTATGCCAAATTTTGTTTGACAGCTTATTGGACTCTATAATTTCGTTCACCAAGGCGTTGGAGCCGTTATTGTTGCTCACACATTTTTGTCGCGCATCGTATCTCAAATTTGGCATCTGACGGTTTTCTGCTATCTACCGTACCTTCTCTTCATTCTCTTGTGTTTACATTATCTTATTTCTTTTTGCTTGGCGCATGTAAATACCCCCCGGCTGACTGCCTTTGTCCCTTCCAGCGATATTCCCGTTCTTACCCAGCATTTTGTGAGCGACATCTAGCGCTCCTGATTTCTACGACATCGCCTGCTGTAATCTTTATTCTTTATTACTTAATGCTCTTTATCTCTTATTATTGGATGTGGACCCCTCCTTTTTATACCATTTTGCCTGTTGTAATCTGGCCACCGCTGCTGCTGCGCTTTCTCTCTCGTGTTGATATCGTCTCGTCCAGGCGGCACGCTGATGCATTGGATTGATTGCCTTTGTAAATAACTACTCGTTTGTTGCATTCCCTTTATGATTCTAAAATTAACCGAGTGGTTTTTTTGCGACTGGTCTTCTTCATTGTCCACACGTAGTTAATTATGTTATTCCCAGCGACCCCGATCTCTCGTTTCTTGACCCTTTCCCTCTTTCCCTCCTTCACTTAAGTAATTAATACGAAACCAGCAAAGAAAGAAGTATATTCATGATAATAAGCTTTGCGACGTTCCTGCACCGTCGATCAGTCCGCAGCAGGCCAAAAAACGTGAAACAAGGAGCTTTTACGAGGAGGCGCAGGGGGCGGCCCCGTGTGTGGGTACTTGCATCGTCGAAACGACAACCCAGCACAGCCTGGGGGAAGTCAACCTTGCGGGGGAGTCCCAATCAAAATTAGGGGAAACCTTTTGTGTGTGTTTTATGTTCTTCCTTCTTCATTTGTTGTTTTTAGGTGCTTCAGATCGCCGTGACGTCGCCGGCTGGTGAAGAAGAGGTCGGTTATTCAATGAACGCCCGGGGAGAGCCAAGCGTTGTGATTTTCAACAAGCACGTCCATTGTATCTTGATAGCTGTTTCTATATTTAGCTTTCCAAGCTCCATGACGCTGAAAGCCTCGAATAAAAGATTAGCTTCCATGACGCAACGCAGCATTTCATTATTTTTTTAATTCTTTGAGAAAACATTCAGCCTTGGCAGGCGGCTAACTCGAGTGATTTCTGCGCGGGTAAGTTATTGGTAGATGGAATAAACGCGAACCGCTCGAGGTGTTCAAGGTTTTATGTGCGTCAATCCTGGAATAATGAATTGAAATAAATGCAAATCAAATACAAGCCAACGGGGATAAGCCCGAAAAGGAAGAAGAAGATAAACCAGAGGGCTTCAAGGGCAGTCGGAAAGATGGCCGCTGGAAGAAAACCTTCATTGAATAATAGGAAGCACGAGATCCTGAGGCCTGGTGTCAGACGCTGGAATGTGGGCCGGAAACAGAGAATTCCGAAAAGCCATTCGTAACTATCCGTTATGCGCGCTTCCCGCCAACTCCCCTCAAACTCAACGACGAAACCAATCCCCGCCGATTCCGGACCCTTCCCCTCTTGGAAATAGCGCCAAACCGCCCGCGTGCCACATCTGCACGCCCTGGGGCGCCTGGCCCGGTAATGTTCGTGCAGTTCCAAAACTCCGACTCAATGCGGCGGAGGAGCGCGGCCCGTCCTGTCAACGTGAGTGTGGGGTAAGATATATATTTGTGATGGTTGAGATCTGTATACGTAGTAGCTTGCTTTTGCAAAAGCCATGCATTCTTTCTTAGATGCTGCACGAGGTTGGAGGAAACCGTTGAAGTTGAAATGCTGGTGATCTTGAAGATGCAACCAACAACCATCATTCTCCTTGCCGCCATGCGCGATGTCATTGGCTTTTTGTACTGTACTGCACATACAATGGCGGTGCCGCAGCAAGCAGCAGATCATCGTGAGCCCGGCCGAGGTCAAATTTCTCCATCTATGCATGTAGAAGGTTTCGTTTTTTAGGTTCATTTTCAGAGCAAAAATGATAATTATTCCACCAGCACGGAAGCTCGGATAATTTCAGTGTGGCTTTGCTCGCTCCTCAGACTCGATCCTGGGGAAGTTTAAAAATAGGTAGGAACCTGTTTCGATGGTTCTTCCTCTGCTCATGCATGCCGGGCCGTTGAAGAAGTTGGCGAAGCCGAAGGCCCCAGCACAAGCCTCGTTGAGCGAGTTGGTTGTTGGTTGTTGTGCTTTTCCCTTCGTATTATTTGGTGGGTTGGAGTCCAATCGGGAGGCTGGGGCGGGTAGTTATGGGGCTAGTGCTTTGGCCATGAGCAGGCAGGCAATGGGAAACCCAAGCGAGAGAGGAATGGGAATACATAGCATCGCAATCGACGACTTTTCGATATGTCAGGATATCAAATCGCGAGGATGTATATAGACAGTTACGATATTGTTTATGTACACATACATGTAGGTTTATTTTATCAGATTGGATTGATAATGGGCATCGATCGAAAGAGGTAATCGTCGAAGAGCCGCAGCGATTGCGTAAGTTACCCGTCACGGCCGTTACCAGTACGCGTCAGAACATCCACCTTCTCCGCCCGCCATCGATGTGCCGTGCCCCGCAGCGCCTAGGCCGGTTGCGGCTAGCTCCCAGCTGTGCCCAAGTGCCCCGTGCCGTGCCCCCAAGCGCAGCGATGGCGGTGGTGCAGCTGAGCCTCATTTTCGGTGCGTGTATTTCAGTATTGTAGTACCGTACAGAACCAGTACGGCGCCTGTAACAGCGCCATCCCCGTTCCAGCGCCCCCAGGCGGCTCACCGTCCGCCTTGACTATCACGACACCCACAACATCCACATCCACCGCAACCTCGCTCTGTTTCAACCATCCCCATCCTCATCCCAGCATCGCGATCCCCAATTCCCACCGGCCTGCGCGTGCCTGTTATTGGTCCCTCGCGTTGTCCGTCTTCCCTTCCATCCTATCTCCCCGCCAATTCGTAGGTTTGCGTCGACCCCCTACTGGCGCTGCTGAGCTTTGCACACACAAAACACACGCCCCAGCCAGCCAGCCCGCCCGTTGTGCGCTGCTTGCTTTTGCTCTCGGCCTCGTTCTCCTCTCCCCATTTTTGCCCCCCTCTGTGCCACCCTCTGCCGCTTGGTTTGGTCGTCCTCTCTGCTTCCTCCCGTCTCGCTCCCGCTGGAGATGGTGCTGCGTCCCATTGCTCTCCAACTATATACCTCTCATCAACGGAACTACTGAACGCTTTGCCCTGCCACTTCCCTCCCCTGATCGATCCGCCTTCTTCTCACTGCCACTGCTGCCAGGCCCCGTGACCGCCCCCAGCTCAGCCTCAAGGTTCCTCCTCCTCATCGTCCTCGTCCTCCTCCGCCGCAATAATTCTTCGTCTCCTGTCAAGTTTCTCCTCGCCGACCAGACAACCTTGGAACAAGCGGCGCTATCTATCCCCAGATCGCCCTAACTTCTTCACGCTTGCATATCTCCCTTTTTTCGCCTGCCTTCTCCTCGGGTCTCCTGTTCTTCTTGTTCCTCGTCCTCCTTTTTCCTTCTTCGCCTTGAATTAATATTATTATCCACATCTATGGACACATCCCTCTTACTTCTTCCAGCCTTCAGCCGCTTCCACCTGTCCTGGCTGGTTAATCCTCCCACCACCGTCTGGCCCAAACCATAGACAAGGGCCAAAACCAGAAAAAAAGAGGCCCGGAAATCCCTCAGCTTGCGCCACACTGCCACCGCTGGTTTCATGCGCTTTCTACCCACCCTGTCAGCCCACCCGCCGTCCCAAGATTCAGTCTAGTAGTGGTGAGTTCCTCTGCTCTTGATTTCGTATGTCTTTTGTTCTTTTTGCTCCGTCCTTGCGCACCCATTGATCTGCCTCGTCTCGTCGTCGTCTTTGGTTTATCAATCTGCGTCCTCCCTGCTCCGTGCAAGTTTGCTTGTTTTCCTCTTTTATTTTTTTTTAAACTCTTCGCCTTGAATCACCCCATGCTATCCTTCTGTCTTCCCTTCATTTACTATTTTCATATCTTGCTTGCCAATTCGGCCTACGCCGCTTGGTAGCTTGACCCTATTTTGGAGGACAGGTGGTCATCCTTTTTTACCTTCTTCTCCTGTTCACCTTTCGGCCTCCTTTCATTTTTATTCCTGTTCGGGACTCCCAGTCCGCTCCAAACCCGCGTCGTTCGCACCACCCACCTCCTGACGCCAAATCACTCGCGCGCGCACTTACCTTAACCATCATCACACTCACTGGAAGCTGACATGACCTCTTCAGTAGCCGCTCGTGTTGTCGCCCTCGAGAGCGTGAATTCTCATCGACATCCCATCTTCCACGGTTCTCGCGCTCAAAGCCACTTATTCATGGATGGTCCAGTTCATCCAAGCTCGGACCCAGCCACCTTTCGCAACCCTCTCTCTAGAACATCTACATCAAACAATACTGTTGTGTCGTCTTCATCCTCCACCGTGGACAGACAAGGCCCCATATCGTTCCTAAAATCTGCAGAACCAAAGGTTGGATCTAGTCTAAGCTCGATCGCCAGCGCGGGCCTGCGCACTTCACCCTCCCCAATCATGGCCACGAACTCACGGCTATCGCCGCAACCAACGACTGCGAGTGACATGGATCGTCGTGATAGGTCGCGAGAACGCACTTCTAGCCAACAGACCAGCCAACAGAATCCTAGAGATGCCGCTAGTTTAAATGCGCCGAGCGAAACTAGGGACAAAACCCATGATGCGGCGACCTCGGCATCAGCAGAGCCCGTGGACGGTGCTCGGAAATCGGTTCATATATCTGCCGATGACCCAAGGACGGATAGTCATATGCGACGGGCAAGCCCAGCCGGTATGTCGGACACCTTTGATGGCGGAGAAAATATGGGCACGACCACCACTTTGATGAACAGTAGAACTGTTGCCAGTCCTGGCCCTATTGAGGAACCCAATCCCATGGACAACGAGCGATCGCGCCGCAGAGAGGAAGATATCATGATGGAAGAGGGGAACAAAGCTTTCTCCTACCCAGTCCCAATGCCCGCATCAAGCATTAACGATTCTCGACGCGGAATGAGCTTGCCACATGCTGGCTTTAACAAGGCAAATCCACGGTCTCCGTCCGCCAAGAAGCATAGATGTCACCACTGCGCAACGGAATTTACTCGCCATCATAATCTGAAGAGCCATCTACTCACCCATAGTCAGGAGAAGCCATATGTTTGCCAGACGTGTCAATCTCGGTTCCGGCGATTGCACGACCTGAAACGCCATACAAAACTTCACACGGGAGAGCGCCCTCATACCTGCCCGAAGTGCGGGCGTAAATTTGCTCGAGGCGATGCATTAGCACGGCATAACAAGGGCCAGGGGGGTTGCGCAGGGAGACGTTCTAGCCTAGGTAGCTTCCTTGGGGAGGATGAATACGGCGATGGAGGCGGCCCTGGTGGAGACGATGGAATGGAAGGCCTAATGTACACCGAGCCAGACCGCATGGATGAAGAGGATGAGAAGCGTCTGAACATGCCCAGTATTAAAAAGCACAATCCTCCCGATTCCATGCAACGGACATCAAGCACAGGCGGCGGTCACGTAACTTTCCAGTCCCACCAATCGAGCACTTACCCGCCGTTAGCAGCCGGGAGACCCTCTCAAGGCAGCCTCTTCCCACCCGTCACCAGTCACCCCGGCTCCAGCTCGTCTCCTTCCCCGATCTCACAATCCGGGAACGTCTCTTTCCCTCCTGGAGGCGCAAGCAGCTCCTCGTCGGCCTTTAATGCCCAACAACCACAGCCGCAAGGCCACTCGAGCTCTGTTTTCGCACAGAACAACATCACGGAAAGCCCCAAGCCGCTATCACCAAACGTCATACCCACACGTCAACTAAGCCATGGGTCGGACCATAGTGGGCAACAACATTCACGTGGTGGGGGGCTTTCGCCGAGTTTGAAACCCCAATACCAGCCGCAACAACAGCAACAGCAATTTGGCCGAAACGGGGCCTCTGGGACAAGCAGCGGGCCAGCACAGATTCTCCCCGCACCGCAAACCGGTGCGCCTCAACTCCCATTGCCACACAGCCTCAATAACCCAGACGCGCGGTTCCCGCTACACAGTCCCAACCCCAATCAATCACAATCACAGTCACAGCAGAGTCTTCACTTGCCCTCGCACCACCACCACCACCCTAGCCATAGCCATAGCCACAGCAACAGCATCAATGCAAGCCCAGACCTAAGCAACCTCAATAATAACGCTAATAGTAATAACAATCTCTTCTCCCGACAACGACAATTATCATCGTCGTCGCACCACTCCAACACCGGCGGCGGTTCTGCGCCTCCTCCAGATAGAATTTGGTCGTACGTACGCACGCTCGAAGACCGCCTCAGCGGCCTAGAGGAAGAACTTGTACGATTGCGGGAACAACTTGCTGTGTCTAGCGGCGGCAATGCTGGTGTTGGTGCTGGAAATGTTGCGAATGGTGCATAGGATTATGGGCTAGATGATTGGATTTTTCCGTGATGAAGTGGAACGTGGAATAATTGGGATAGGGGGAGAGTTTAATGAGCTACCTTGTCATATATTATTGGTATTATTATCATGTCCATCTTTTTTCGTCTGCTGGGTGTTCCTTTATGTTCGTTTTTTTCTCTTTCTCATATATGCTGTTTATCCATCAATCCATTTATCTATCTTGCTTATTGAAAACCACGACATAACTTTTTTTCTGTTTTATTTCTGTTTTATTTATTTTTATTTTCCCTCATCCCCATTTTTGGACATGTGTGAAAGAGTACAACCCTGCTTTGATCCCCCCTCCCCCCTCCCCCCCCCTCTCTTCTATTTGACGCTTCATTATATGCGCGCACTATGACCGTGGGTAGGTTGCGACACGGCGAGCCAATTTGCGTTCTTCATTTTGTTTCATTCATTCATTTATTTTGATTTGTATTAGCGTATTATTCTTTTTTATCGCTTTCATATACTGTTTCCCCTCATTTCTTTCTCATTATCATCATCCTATCCTCGTCACCACCCACTTACCGGGCATTCTCAACTTCTGTGCTTCCGCAAACTTGGTTTGTTTCATTTGTTCCTCATTTCCCTTTATTTATGCCTTTCACCCATGTCTTGATGCTCCTAGGCTTGTTTTGATAGCGTGGCGATTGAACGGGGGGTGAGTTGCCTCTCCCAAGGTCTCTTCGCTCTTTCTACTTTATCCTTTCCCCCATTCCCCTCAACCTCATTATATCACCACTTCTCCAAACTTTTACGTGTAACTGGGTATCAATAACTTATACCTGCCACACCTCTTTTCTCTCCTTCTTTACGATACTTCTACTACAAAAGTTTCCTTGCAACTATCGCGTTACGCCTCTTCTTTCCGCCCCCCCCGTCCGTTTTTTGTATCATTTCCCCCATTTACTTTTTATATACGGCTCACACTATACCCTTTCGTATATCTTCTCTTCTCTTACTCTGTTATTCCCCTCTTCATTTTTCTTCGAAGCTATTATTTCCCTTATCCTCTCTGCGAATCTTTTCTCTCATCTCAATTGGGTGGCTTTCTGCTTTTTCTCATTCTAGCATGAGTTGTTTTTAGTGTTATGTATAAATGCAATCCATGTCTTAATTTCAATCGTATTCTTTCCTCAACTGTCTTATCGTTTAATACATGTAATTTTCCAGAGGGGGGGCGGGAGAGATTGACGGAGTTTCTGTTCTCTGATGTATTTTTGGCGTTTTTGCTTCTTACTAGACCCGTTTCTAGGCTGTGAGTTGGGCTATCTATCCATAAATCCCGTAGTATAAACTTGAGAGAGGTGCTAAGGATGTTTAGGTTGTTACAGGTGTTCTGTGGTCCAGCCTTTTATGACGACCGCGCATTGTCTACGCTATGGACTGAGAATGGAACAGGCAAAGCAACTGACATTCAACGAAAATCGGACGAAATATTCATATTGAGATGTGACATAATCAGGCATTATCGTAAAAGTCAATCCACAGCAACTGAAAAGATTTCACATAACCATTCCATACCCCCCGTCATACCCCTTCACACCACTAACTCTAGCGCTCTGCTCTCCCTCCACCCTATGTACCCACCTTCTTAGCTCGTTGCTCATCAGTCCACCCCAAAAACAGCCCCACGTCCTTGGCAATGGCATCTGGAACTGCACTATGCTGCAAAATCTCGGGAATCCACCCTCCAGCCTTGGAGGAGGTGGCCATGACCCACTCGATCTTGCCCGGCGCGGCACTGTCACTCGCATCCGGGATAATCCGGACCCGCTCGACTGAGATGTATTTCCCCCGAACAGCAGCTTTGGGCAGCGAGAGGACCGGCGGGATGGCAGAGAAGTGGATGGGGAGTTGGATGTTTATGAAACCGGATGGCTGCTGGGTTGTTGAGGCTGGATTTGAGGATTCCGGCGGGGTAAAGGCGGTTATTACCATGGCGAGGAACACACGCTGGGAGATGAGATTTGCCGGCTGGAACGTGTGGGTTACGAGGCTGACTGGGCGCTTATTAGTTTAGCTTGAACTAACAGAATAATGGGGTGCTTGGTGGGAGAGGGGATTCTAGGATTTGGAAGGCTGTTGTTGTTGTCAAGGAGGATGAATTATGTGTGGAATATGCTCACGGCTCGCTCCCACTCCGCTCCAGCCTCCCTCGACCTCGAGTTCACTGCAGTCCCATTTCGCAATGTCCTCTACAGCAGTGATGTTCGGCTCGTACTCCATCTCATTCAGCAAGTGATCATCTTTCAAGCCCTGGACAAATTCTTCGAACGACGCTGTTCCCTTCGCAGCGCGGTTGTCAAGAACCGTTCGACGAGCAAACCATTTGTCTTCCTTATCGGCCGCTGCTGGGCTCTTGCTCGTCAACGGTGTGTACTTGATAGTACCGGACGATACTTGCACTTGCGCGCTCGCAGGGGGTGAGTCGCGAAGTTTGGGGTCCACGGTGAATGATTTTCCTGGGAGTGTGGTAGTTAGGAACTCACGAGCCTGCGTGAGCGCAGCTTGTAAGAACAGTGGGAGTGGAGGGCGGGAGTCAGTATTTCCGCCATCAGTTGAAGGCGGGAAGGGGTAGGGAATAGATGGATGAGCGGGGATTTCTGAGGGCGAAAGAGGTGTAAGGTGCAGCAAGAACGGCATTGGGGAGGGAGACATGACTACGAAGTAACTGGGCAATTGCGGTTGTTTGTTCTCGATTCTTTATCAGAATGTACAGTATTACTCTCTCTCGATGTGGTTGTTGCTGGGTGTCTATCCATAGTTTCAGGAGGTTGGCCATATCTCCGACTATAGGCTCGGAGTTTAAGCATAGCGCCGTCAGCCCCGAAAATTCTCGGAGCGGGGCCGCTTGGCGCAGTTAAGCGCGTGGCAAGCTGCGCTTAAGCCGGAAAGTGGACACTGGCGCTTCGCTTGCGGTGGAGCCTCGCTTTGCCCATCCGACCTTAAACGGACAACATACTATATCCATCCTGCCCTGAGTAGCTACCGGACGTATTCAAGCCGTTCCATAATTTTCAGAGTAAGGCCGCTCTGTGGAATAAGCCTTATGCTAATTTTTCTAGATACATGGCCAAACAAAGCTTATGAGGCCACAGCAACTAATCCAGTCGCCCAAGCGCAACAGCCGATAATCACCCCGATGAATCTGTCACTATAGGAGGTTTCCTCGCAAACACCACATGGAACGGAAGATACGAGTGTACCGAGGAATCTTCCACCGACTTCCTTACTTGGACATTAAAAACCTCCACTTCCTCCAACGACCAGCCTAGTGCTTTTGTGAAAGGCTTCATGCTATCCCCTTGCAACCCATCACTGATCAGACAGCGGTGATAGAAGCCGATTCTCTTTAGCGATTTGCTCCTCGGCCACGTGCCGATGGGCACTTTGAATGTTTGCTCGTTGACATTCGTAAAGCCAGCGTCACGGATGTAGTTTGTGTGTTTTCTCGGGGAGAGGAGGTCAACGTGGAATTTGGCAAGTCCTTCTCTCATGAGACCAAGCCATATGGCAAATGCGTAGTCATCTGGCATGGTGCCATCGTCGCATTGGGCTTGATAATAGAATTCTTGAATTTCAAGCCATCCTCCCGGTCGCAATTTACTATAGGTCGACAAAATTTTGATTAGGATTCAGGGAATTGGTTTGGTTATTCATTCTTGCCCCACCAACGATAAGAAAATGACATACTCATATGCAGTTCGAATTAGTTTCGGAAAATTCTTGATTGCTGCGGCAAGGTGCCGAATATGGATGAAATCGAAGTGATTATCTGGCTGGAGCCACGGGCATTCCGCATCATCGACCATAAATCTCACATTTGGAGGAACCCAGACAGGTTGTATGGGACTTAAATCGATGCCCAGGACACTGGCGCCGGGGTATTGATCACCCACTACCGGCAAATATGTGAGTTAGCTTTCGGAAACTTGACACATGCAGCATTTAGATGAAAAGATTGAATAGCTGAACAACTATAAAATAAAATAGAACGTAATATAGAACATACTATCCATCGCCCACACGCCCGTCCCGGTTCCGATGTCAATGATCCTATGTGGACTCTCAAGAGGGGCGTAATGCAACTTGCCCCCGCACATGTTGACGACCATAGAATGCTTCATGTCTTCCCGCTCCTGCTCCAGCTCGTCGTTGGGAAAGAGATACGCGCCCTCATGGAACTTATGGAATCTGCGCCCATGTTCAAAAACGTAGTCGCAAACACTTGAAACGAGTGACGACGAGATGGTCGGCTCATTATCTGAGGCGTAACCATCGTCGCTTGTCTCGTCTTCGTCGTTGTCGCTGAGCTCGATAGCTGTCACCGCTTGCAAAACAGCGTCATCTGGGTCCTGTGAGTGTTGGTTAGTGGTATTCTAGTGTTATCTGCGCAGGGGAACTGGAAAGTGGGAATTATAATGCTTGCCATATTTTTGGAGTATTAGGCGTCATTAATAAAAATGACTGGGGTTTAGAACACGAGGGGAAATCTTGCTCGGTTTAGCTCTAATAAATATACCGTAGCACGATTGCGCACAGATGGCAGACTACGGAATCATGATTCTGCAGCGCAGCCTTTACTCCCTCCAGAGTAGCGGTGGCGATAATTAGATGGCTGGGTTTGGGGGGGCGCAACAAATGCATTGTTCTCTTCAACTCAATACATAATCGACCCCTTATTGGCTACACTATCGAAAACAAAGGAAAGTTATTCTTGCTCCTGAGTCCTGAGGTCCATTAATAATTACCCACAAAAAGCTCAAATGGTCACCCTACGCGTAGTATACCACTGCAAGCCAGGTTGCGCCTTGTTCTTGGCAACTTCATCGAGGCCTACGGAGTAGTTACTCTGTGTGTATCGCTCGCACTTTATACTGCTCTATAGCACAATGGTAGACCTTTCGCAATTTTGCAACTTTGTCAATCTGTTTTCATATTTGTGTAGCTACATTTGTGAATAACACAGTAGCCAAGTTGCACACAATGGACGATTTAGTCGCAGTCACTGTACTTTGTGATTTATCATGCGGAGCTTGCTGTACCTTCAAGCATTCGAGGAGGCAGAAGCAAAAAGAAGTCAGCAGTTTGTTTAAAGGAGCCAATCCGAATTCTCGCACGGCCCTCTCTTTCCACCATTGCTTCTGATTTTCCTGCTGTCGCCCCGCAACCCGCAGTTGAGGTTTTAGAACGGGAAAAAATGTCACCAACAATGAATGCCGGCGGTCTTTCGCGTGAAGATAGACTAACCGCCATAGAGGAAGCAACGGGGTATATTTTCACCAACCCTGAGCTCTGTCTAGACGCCCTCCGGACGGCGGGGATTTCCCCAGGAGGCGGGCACAAAGGCTTGGCTCAAGTTGGAGACGCTGCTCTAAGGCTAGCTCTGATCACCATTGGCTATGAGAACGGAGAATCAAGGGGTATGACTGCGTATACAATCCCCCCCCCCCCCCAAGAAACGAGATTAATAGCAAGTCCGGGGGCTGAGCGTTGGGTTTAAAACTCCCAGAAGAAATCAACGAAACGTTAGCATCCAGGGCATCGAATACCTATCTCGCTAAGCAGGGATCCGAAAAATGCTTTGATAGATCTGTGTATCGAATCCAGGGAGTCGCTGTCTCCCAGAAAATCATGGCTACGACGGTCCAAGCCCTTCTAGGGGCGGTTTTTCTCGACTGCAATAAAAACATCTCCGTTCTCCAGGAAGTGATCGAGGCTTTGGGTCTGTCTTGGCCTGAAAAGTATTGAACAGTTCAGAGTAAAAAGTCCCTCTGCCGGATTATTGAAGGTTAATTGCACATATTGACACTACAGCGTAAGGTTAACTTCCATCCCGTCCGTCAGCCGAACGAAGTATCTAGCCGTGGTGCACTAGTGTCGATGTGGTGCAGATCGCGAACTCCGTACTCAGAATGCAACTGCCCATTGCCGAAGTTGTTAGCAGCATACGGCCGGAAACGAAGTACGTGGTAAAACCTTGGAAAATGGCCTGGGGAAAGAGGGTCGATTTTTTCATGGGCGGGTTGATAGAGAACGTGGATAACGAACATTAGGGTATTTGTTTGACAGAATGATTTTCTAGACGTAAACGGCGATGCAGCGAGAAGGTTTATTTGCGAGATGTGTATTTATGATTTCAAGAAAGATGGCCAGGCGGTTACAATGTACCGTTTCATGCAAGGGAAAAAAAAACTTGTTCTCATTCTCAGGTTTTCGCCAATGCTCTCGTTCCAGCTTATGCATCAGGGCAAGTGATCACTATATTGCACGCATAGAGCCTTCAAACGCGCCGAACACCAGGCCCGACGCTGCCAGTATCAAAAAGTTCAATAAGGCCAGAGCCTAAGGCCTCTTCCAAAGCCCATCGGAAGTTCATCCCATAGAGCTCTTTCCATTTCTTGGTTTTTCCAGGCAGAACACCAGCAGATTCACCTCGTGCTCGTTTGGCGACGTTGTGATATACATCAGATTCAACGGCACCATCCCAGCGGTCCCTAAGAAGGGTTAAAGGCGCTTCGCCAGAGCTGGACCTCTTGAGGAGAGCCATTATTTGGGCTCGAGCCGCTCCAAGCAGACGAAGGTAGGGACCCAGGTTGGGTATGGAAAGAAACATAGTGGTATTTCCAAATTTCCCTTGCCCGGATGCTGCTGTCTCTTGCCCCGGCGACCCTACGCTAGAACCATGGCTTCTTGTCGGGGACGGGATTGAGGCAAGAGAGGTGTCAAATGATGGGTGTTTAGCTAAAGATGAAGGAGATACGAGAAAACCGGCTCGGACCAAAGATGAGGTCTCCTCTGGAGTGAAAATACCAGCTGCAACGGCAGATGTCTTGGTATTTTTGCATAAAACTTCAAGAAATTTTTCTGTCATACAAATTAGCGACCCGACTGCTTAGAAACTAATACCAGTATTCCCCCTTACTTCTCGCTTTCTTACCTTTTAGCTCATCTTTTATGGCGGGACTACCTCTAACTATCTCCTCCCAATCCTGAACTAAGATCAAACAGTCTCCCAGCCCAGCAGAATTTAATCCACGCCCGGGAATGAAAAGCCTTCGAACCCGAGCGGAATCAACGAGATCAACGATTTCTCTCTCGACCTTGGTTGGCGCATCCAGTAACATATGGACATGCGCAACGGAGACAATAGGCGGGAGGGCACGGCGAAAATTTAAAACTTCCGCGATCCGCGTGCTGTTCATCCCTGCTCTTTGCGGGAGGTCACTGAACATAGTATTGCGGATATACTGGATAGCCTGGATTACACTGTTTACTACCGTTGTTTCGGATATATACTGAGACGGACCGATATCAGGCAGGATACTATCCTGGTAATATCCACTGTGGCTGTCATTGCTGCTATCCAAGGCCGGCTTGCCCACTTCAGTTGAATCGGTGGTAGCCTGTGGGCTACGGAAAGGTTTCGCGCGCGAGTGGCGCGCGAAAGGGGACTGACGCTTGGACGGATGCGTATGTGATGCTTTCTTGATTCGCGAAGACCGGGCAGCTGTAAAATGAAGTGGCATCACGGACAATATTAATATCCCACAGACGGGCCAGGTATTCGGATAAAAACGATATCCGTCCGTGAAGAATAGGACGAGGGAAGATTATATCTCTGTATCACGTGATCTGGCTATCATTGAACGTCATTTGCTTGCGCCTTTGGGTGAGCAGAAATTTGCCCTCTGGTATGGAGATATCAAAAACCTGAATTGGGACCTCAGATTGACCCGATGGAATGAATAACTTGAACTCCTTTTGCCTCAAAGGAAGACTCCATGAGGTTGCTTCTTGCTGGGATGCCCTGTGAAGGAACACCATGCCCACTCCCCTATTATCCATCATGAGGGTTGAGATGACGTATTTGTGACCAAATTATCCCAGCTTTCGCTAACGTGGAAAAACGTAATCCAGCTTGATATGATTTCTGGAATTCTAGAGAATCATTCCTTCATATATATATATATATATATATATTAATGTTGCTCTGCTCTGATAAGTAACGCATTTTTATGACAAGAAGCCGAAATTGATGTAGCGGCCGCTACTTTCCTTTTTGGGCTATTACTTGTTCTCAACTTCAAGAGTCAAAACTGAAGATTCCTCTGTTCCCTTTCCTCTCTCTCTCTCTCTCTCTTTTTTTCTCTCTCTCTTCCTTAAGAACGTTCATATTGTTGTTCTATGTGTAGCTAAACTTCAGTCACAATGACCGTTTTTGTTGTTTCTTTGTACGTTTTCTATCCTCGAGGCTATCCCATGATATCGTGCCTTTTCTGACTCTCTCCGCTGCAGGTTTCTCCCCTATACCGTCAATTTCCACCTTCCTGAAGGTTCGTTAGGCAGGCGACCGTCAAGCCCTAGGCGTCGGCATATGAGGGAAGGGTCTTCAGAGTTTCACAGGAAACAATTCATCAGCCTATTCGGGCATCGCAGGAAATCGAGTTCCTCCTCGTCGAGGCCAACGTTTTTGAAAGAGCAGGCCCAATTATCCGCTTTTTCATCAGAAAAGCCTAAGCAAAAGACAAATCAACCGGGATATCCGTTTCCTTCTCACGTAGACCTTCAGCCGCTTGCTCCGAGCGATCCTCACTCACCTACTTGGGGAACCAACGGAGTTTTCAACCAACCAAAAGCGCAGCCTCTTCGTTCTCCCGCACCATCTATTCTAGCTCACGGTGTTGACATTGATACCACTCAGAAGGCGGGGGATATTGGTAAACAGTTGGGCTTAACTCAGCCTATCAATCAAACCAAACTTTTTTCAGAAGCGGACTGGACCATAGAAGCGTCGCAGCAAGGGAATGGCGGGCTTCGCAACGCAATCCGCTCTGCTGTGGACACTGGCCTCCTAAAGGAAAAGCTATGGGTTGGGACTCTTGGCATGCCCACTGATGTATTAGATGACCACAACAAGGATACGATCGCTGAGAAACTGGAGGTGGACTTTGACTCGTTGACTGTCTACGTGGACGACAGTGACCTTGATGGCCATTATCTGCACTTTTGCAAAACAATACTTTGGCCAGTTTTCCATTACCAGATCCCTGATAACCCGAAGAGTAAGGCTTATGAAGATCACTCGTGGGTGTACTACGTCAGGACCAACCAAGCGTTTGCAGACCGTATCATCCGCAATTGGAAACGTGACGATGTGATCTGGATTCACGATTACCACTTGTTATTAGTACCCGCGATGGTACGAAAGCAAATTCCAGATGCTAAGATCGGGTTCTTCCTCCATATCGCGTTCCCGTCATCTGAGGTGTTTCGCTGTCTGGCTGTTCGGGAAGAACTATTAAAGGGCATGCTAGGAGCCAACCTCATAGGTTTCCAAGCGCAAGAATATTGTCACCATTTCCTGCAAACCTGCAGCCGCATACTCACTGTCGAAGCCACAAATGAAGGTGTTCAGCTAGAAGACCGCTTCGTCAATGTCGGGACATTCCCAATTGGGATCGATGTGAAAGCTTTGGACCGGAGACGTGAAGGAGAAGACGTTGTACAATGGATGCGAATCATTAAGGAAAAGTATAATGGAAAACATCTTGTTGTGGCCCGCGATAAGCTGGACAATATTCGGGGTGTAAGGCAGAAACTGCTTACGTACGAACTTTTCTTGCGAAAATATCCGCAGTGGCAAGACAAGGTATGGAATTAGATATGTCTTCCGTGTATTACGAACTATCGCTAATTCCGCCGATCTAGGTCGTTTTAATCCAAGTTGCTCTACCCAATACAGACCAATCCGAGCTCGATGCGACTGTATCCGATATAGTTACGCGAGTAAACTCCGCAAACTTTAGTTTAGCACATCAACCTCTAGTCTTTTTGAAGCAAGATATTAGCTTTTCTCAATATCTTGCTTTAATCACCATGGCCGACGTGCTAATGGTCACCAGCCTTCGTGAAGGTATGAATCTTACAAGTCATGAATTTATTCACTGTCAAGATGGCAAATATTGGGACAAAAAACACGGCTCTCTAATCCTTAGTGAATTCACTGGGAGTGCGTCCCTCTTCGATGGACATCCATTTCTTGTCAATCCCTGGAACTACAAACAATGCGCAGAGGCTTTAAATACTGCTCTAGAATTGACTCCCGAACAAAAGGAGCGCAATTGGACAAAGCTAAATAACATAATCATGAAACATACGACTGCGAATTGGTTCAAAGAGTTTACTGATGCCCTCTCGAAGGCTTGGAATGAACAGTCTCTACATGATAATGTGTCCATACCTCGACTGTCCGTCAGCGATCTTTCAGTTAGATACAAGGAATCTTCCAGTCGACTGTTCATCCTCGACTATGAGGGCACGCTGGCATCTTGGGGATCACCGACCAGTATCGTGTTGACGACGCCGAAACGTGCCATTGATACGTTAAATGACCTAATCGAGGATCCCAAAAATATAGTCTACGTGATGAGTTCCAGGATGCCTGAGGAAATGGAACGACTCTTCCGGCGTGTTGCGGGTTTGGGTCTAATCGCGGAAAACGGAAGGTACGTTCGCGAAGCGAATGCAGAAGACTGGATTAAACTTGTCAGCGACGAGCAAACTACTGCATGGAAGGATGGGGTGGCGGACATGATTCGTTATTTCCAGGAACGAACTGAAGGCAGCTGGGTCGAGCACATGCACTCTTCTCTAGTGTTCCATTTCGCACACGCTGAGAACCCTCAAACCGCCGAAAGACATGCCTCTGAGTGCGCAAACCACATTAACGACACTTGCGTGAATCATCAAGTCCACGCCGTTGTGGATCAGGATGCTCTGATTGTCGAGCCCACTACCCCAAACAAGGCAACCGCTGCATGTGTGATACTGGATTCTATCCAGAAATCTGCTCGGGCTTCTAATGGTCAGGGGCCGGACTTCCTTTTCGTAGTTGGTGATGGTCGGGAAGATGAGGCTATCTTCCGCTGGGCGAATGAAGTTGGCCGGCAAAAGACCATCAAAAACGTGCTCACCGTGACACTAGGTTCGAAGAATACGGAGGCAGCGGCAACGTTAACGCAAGGGGTGACTGGTAAGCTTTACTTGGAAGCCATTCGATAAGGAATAGAGCAGTTGTTGCTAACGCGTTGTGATCTAGGCGTACTTTCATGTCTTCAGAAATTGGCGACCATTTCACAGTCAAAGCAATGATGAGTGCCATTTTCCTTGACGAGAATGCTCACATCTATCTTAACCCTGCAGCATTTATCCGGTCTTCATTTTGGCTGGTGTTGCCGTTCTTACATATTATTTGAGTGCATCATGTCGTAAAACCACCACCATACTCTTTTGCCCCTGCATTGTATTTGTACTACCTCATCCCCTTCTACAGAGAGCACCGGACAGGTATTTCGCAACTGCATATCCCCATCATTAGTCCTAACAAGAAAATATTCGTGTATCTACTTACCTTCTCCCGAAATAATTCGTCGTGTGGCCACCGGGAATTAATATACATATATTGCCGCGTGAACCACGATTCATTCCCCAAAAGGGGCTCTACCCCACAGCTATGGAGAAAAATGCTCTTGTAAATCTAAAGTTGATTATATACACATGCGTCTAAATATATCTATAACTATCCACACTCTAGTGCAATGCTTTCCTAACTAGGAGAGAAGAAGAGAAATGTTATAGCTTACTCCCCCCAGTCCCATTCCCACTCCCGTTCCCGTTCCCTTTACCCTTCCTAGGCTCGATATTCCTCTGCGCACTCACAATCAAAGCCACATGGTTACTCACCACCACAACCTCGCCATTTTCATCCAAAACAACGAGATCCAAATCCATCCTCCCATCCTTTAACACCTTCGTCTGGACACGGGAATACAACCACTCCACCCCTTCCACCGGCAACTTCTTCTTAAACTCCATATTCAACAAGACGGTCGGATACCAGTACCGTGCCATCTCGCGTTTATCAGCTGCGCTGTCGTCGTTCCACGGCTTCGAATCGAACCGCTCCAACATCATCGGGAACATATCCACCAGGTACCCCAGCGTGTTATCCGTCCACCGGCCTACTTTTCCGTACGGCTTAAACCGCACCCACTGCTCTACATAGCCCGACGGGCCCTTGTTCCCTCCGCCCGCACCCTTCGTGTGCCTGGGCGTGTAGAATTCCACGTGATTCGACGCCTTGCGCATGTCCGAGAAAGCAATCTGGAACCGCTCCCATTCGCCGTCGCGGCCATCGCGGACTAATTTCACAAGGTCGACTGGCTGGCCTGGTCGAGAACCCGGTGCTGCCTTGGGGTAGAGCTCGTATCCGGTCTTCATGGTGGGACCCTCCTCCGTGTCGAAGTTAGATACGGTAATGTAGCCGGCGACCTCGTTGCGGACGGCGCCGTCCGGGTCATGCTGGCTGAGGGTTATGTGCAAGGTGGAGGTGCGCGAGCCGAGTTTTGTATCTTGGACGACGAAGGTGGCTGGGCCAGCATCGGTGCGGCGCAGGAAGGTGATGTGGAGGGCTATCGGGTGTGGCGCGCCGGAGTGAAGGGTAGGGCGTGTGTGTTTGAGATGGGTGACGGCAACATTATGGAAGAGAGAGGTTATATAACCACCATGGGGCACTGTGAGGGTCGTTATGATGTCAGCGGAAGCTCTTTCTTTTCTTTTCTTTAAGGGAAGAGCAAAAGGTGGAGAAGCAAAGGGTATATTTATTACATGCCTGTTCCGATACACCATTCCGGTCGTAGATTTGCGGCGTAGGTATGTGATGACACTGGGGACACGGCAATGGCCTCCCCAAAGCTCTGCGCTGCTGCCATTGTCGGAGCCGGTTAATTAATTTGTGTTTTTGAGACGATTAAAGCCTATCTCCAGCTCTCCTTCTCCTTCTCCTTCTCCTTCTCTTTCTCTCTCTCCCTCCCGCAATATGCACTGTAAAATCAAGATGTGCAGCGTGTATGTATAACCCCCGTCTATTCTTCGCCCGACATGTAGGTAGTGATTGGTTGCAAGAGCCGAAAAGTAAAATACCGAACCGGCAATCTACTGTCCAAAAACCGAAAATCCAAACTTTCGAATAGACAGGGCGAAAGAGATGCGACGTGCAAAGAGATAGTCAGTAGCTATATAGCAGGGATGGGGAAAACCAATTACCTCATTTCCCCCAGTCTTTTCTACTCCAGCAAGCTGCGGCGCAGACAAAAATATCTGGTCCACGAAAGGGCGATCGATCGATTGGCCGAGTACCTCGGCATACCGAAACACGCGCCCCTCCCCTGTTCTCCTGAACAAGCCAACCGAACAACCGGGCCGGCTAACGGAGCTTATTAGTAACTGCCAGGAACAAGGGCGCGATTGCTTGCACAGGCGGCGGGTAATTATGCGCCCGATTGCTGTCTTGTCTGGACAAAAGTATCCTGAAATGAGGGGAACAGTATAAACAGGAGAGGGAGAATTGTAAAAGAAAGTTCAAAGTAACTGTAGGTAGCCGGTTTACTTCTCGCCACGATTAATTAATTAAACTCCTCCTCGCTAGCTAGCCGCATTCGACGAGTTAAGCAAGAGTGTATATGGCAGGGCGCATGTACAGTAGTTACATATGCGCCCTGTTATCTGATCAGGAAATACATGTATGTATATCCAATAAACACTCCAATCCACCTCTATGGTAACGGGTATCATCTACGCCCCTGTACAAACTTGTCAGTCTTCCCCCAAGTCCGTCGAAGAATCCAATTCTATAAGAGTATCTACAAGAACATTATATAAATAAATGCAGTGAAGTAAAAATAAACGGTAAATTGGAATCACAACTTCTCCGCCCTCGCCTGCACCCAGACCCCATACGCCTCCGTACAGATAATCTTCCTCTTAACCCACTCAAGCTGGCCCTTCCCCCTCCCCTCCCCCTCCCCTTCCTCCTGCACAAGCTGCCCGCGCATGAAAAACTTCCTGCCCTCCCTCGCAACACACCACGCCTTCACAACAGCCATGCCGGGAGCCCGCACGGGTTTCCGGTACCTAATATCCAGCTGCGCCGTGTACAGCCGCGCGCGCTCTACGCTCTCGTTGTCGCGGTAGCCTGGGATATGCAGCGACACGGCCAGTGACATGATTTCGTCGAGTAGCGTGGCGACGACGCCACCGTGCGCTGTGTTTGGGTGGCCGCTTATGCCCGGCGAGCCGAGCGCGAAGAGCGCGAAGAGGTCGACTTTGCTTGAATGGATTGGGGCTGTCTTGGGGGCGTTGGGGCCTGTGGCTGGAGGGGGGAAAGTCGTATATGGCGGTTTTGTTGGGGGTGTGTCTGGGTGCTTCTTGCGCAATGTCAGGCAGTAAGGGATTGTGGTTGGCGAGGCTATTGTGTGAGCGAAGAAGGCGTCTTCGCCGGTTGAAGGGTCGGAGGATCTGGAGTATGTTTCTACGGCGGTATGGGTGGAGAGGTTAAGGAAGCTGGAGGTCCAGGGGTCCGATTGGAAGTGGTTGAGGGTTTCCGCGGGAACCTCGTAGACAGGATAGTCCATGGAGGTAGATGAGGAGGACATTGCTGCGGGTTTTATTTTGATTTTTTTTCAATTTATCTACTTTATCCCGTTTCCTGGTGGAAGGATATTCCTCTGAATGGAGGGGGGGATTTCCTAGGAGAGCTGCCAAGGGCTATTGATCAATTGGCGGGCGGGAATGCTTCCGGGGGTCGAAGTATAAAGGAAATGAAGACGGACAGGCGTCATATCAATCGCATAATAGCCAGTAATGCTTTTCATCTACTTCCCGTTGCTGTTCTCTTGTATCTTCTTCTTTTGCTATCGGCCAGAGCCAATTTAAGCGAGACAGCAGAGTCCTGGTAGACCTCGGCATTTTGGTGGAACGGGGCTCGGCAGTGGGGGCTGTTAGTAATATGTTAGTCATTCAGCTCTAGGCTTCGTGCCGGATATTATTGAAATATTGACGTTTCTGCTAGTTGCTCTTTGCTTGTCTGCGGCGACACTAATCGTCAGATCCCATGTGGGACACACAAAATGGCGAAAAGACATTACTGCTGACCGCTTCCGCAAGTATATCCAGTGAGTTTGGTAGTTTGGATAAAGTTTCTGCAGAGGTGCAGAGCTGCACAGGGCGCAAAATTGAGAGCAGATCGATGACCGATGCTGATAGCAGAGGCGGGACGGACCGGACACTAAAGACTGCTCTATTGGACCCGCCATAAAAGTTAGATGGCCTCCATTTGCCTCAAAAGACCCATTGAAGAGGCAAAAATCTCAGGAAAGCACGCTGTATGTGCGAATGTTGAGGGGGGGAAAACGCCCCTTTCCCCCTGTACTCCGTATAATTAACAGCGGATATGAAGGCCTGACGGATGCTGACATGACACAAACCGTGGAGGTTTCATAGTTCGCTGATATCAGCTCCTCTCTCATTCCCGACGAGGAGGCGAGCAAGTCGCGAACAAGCCCAATTGGCCAGGACTGGAGACTTGTGCTCAACATGGGGAACCGTGGCTTAACCAAGACACGCTAGTTAGCCATGGTAATGACATCTGACAAGCTGGCACCTCTCATTTCCACAAGCAAGAGAGGACGAAACAGGGAGGGAGGGGAACAACATTGAGTGCAATTGGTTGGTGTTTTGTTGAATTGGAGAGAGAAACGCCATGGGCAATGTGTTTGATGGTCTGTTGCACTGTGTTCCAGCCAAAAATGAGCATTCTCCAACAGGATCATTTCGTCCCTGTCCTTGTTATTAGCGTCGTCCTTGTTTGGTTTTAACTCTGGCTGAGGCAAGATGAAAAGAGGAGAAAAAAGCTTGGAATCCCCCGGCGGTGTAACTGTGCCAACCAGAATAATTGGCAGATACACCCCGCCCCATACAAAACTATATGGCAGCACAAGTCACTCTCCATCCAGACGACATGGCTAGATTGCGCAGGCTCCCATTGGGCAGGAATTAGCCCGGTGGGAACTGTGGGAATTGTTGTTTATGAGCGTGGGCCATTCTTTCCTTCTGCAGCAACTTCATTTTTGCCCGTTTGGGATTTTCGCACTTTCCCAGGTTCGTGTAAGTCTTTGTCAAAACATTGCGCCAATTCTTCCTCCTGTTTGTTTATCTCCAACAGTCGCCGTGTATCCATTCCACGCTGCATTGAATTAACTACATACATTCACCGCGCATATTATTCTCTGTGATATTGCATGTAAGTTCGCTGCTACCGATCCCCAACTCCACGGAGATCTCCCCGTGCAGATCCCTCAACTGACAGCTTCAAGCTCAACAACAGGGCAACAAGCACCACGGCAACTCCTACATTTACCATTACCACAACAATAACAACAATAAGAACAACAACAACAACACGGAGCTCTGAAGATAATTCGCGCCCTCAACCTCAATCAAGCGAAACACAGCCAGTCGCAGTGTCAAAAGAAATATTCCCAAGCGCTCAAGCTGTATACCACTCCAGTCGATTGACTTCAATCGCGCTGCGCTGAGAAACGCATCTTCAACTTTTTGTTGCGCTCTTTTCCTATCCGTAACTAGTTGAGGCCGTCAACAAACTATGACAATGTTGCTCTCCGCTACTGTCTTCGCGCTCTCTCTGCTGGTGACGGGCATCCGCGCGCAAAGTTTCAATCCTGGTTCCATTTCCAACGAGCTGAAGCGTAAGTACAGTTGTATACATCATTTGCTTTCAGAAACCAATCGCGCTCAGAATCCTCTTTGCGCGCTGTGGGCGTGGCGCCGCTAACAAAATAATGTCTAGTTTCTTGGTGTGATGCTCAAACGGCTGCTTGCCCGTCTGTCTGCAAGAGCTTTGCCTCGGTCAACAAGTGCAGCGTGGTACGTGTATCCCTCTCTATCATTTCGTAATTTTGCAAATCGTTTTGGCGCAACAATTTCATCGCGCTGCTTTTCATATGTTTATCGCACTTTTCAAGCAAGCTGACCCTTGAGTAGTCTGATTTGACCTACACCTGTACTTGCGGGGATGGAACAACCCCTGACCTTACCAAGTACAAAAGCACGATCCCGTACTTCATCTGCACGGAGAGCTATGCGCAATGCATCCAGAGCCATCCCGATGACTTGACTGGCCAGAGAGCCTGCAAAGCGGAGCAAGCCAAATGCTTGGGAACCCTGGACCCTTTCAAGTCTCCCGAGAATGGGTCTGCGGCAACCAAGAGTCAGAAGCAGGCAGCCACCGGAGCTTCCAACCCCACACCCACTAAGGAGCCGAAGAAGCCAAAGGAGCCCAAGGAGCCCAAGGAGCCGAAAAAGCCGAAGGAGGGGGATGATGGGGATGATGGGGATGAGTCGGCGGCATCAGCACTTCACGTGGCGGGTGATTCCTCCGTGGGCATCCTGGTTGCTGTGCTCATCGCAGCATCCAGCTTGTTCGCATAAATGCCCCTTCTGGCCGTCACTGTCAGCCATGTCATGTTTTGAGTGACTGTCAGGCTGACGGCGTCGTTTGAGTTTTAATGCCGATCATGCTTTTTTTTTTAATTCATTATTTGCTGGCGATCATATGAGCAACAAGAACGAGAGAGGATAGTTCTCAGTCCGAACGCGTGTCGCTCGTTGGAAGGATTTGTTTTGTTCTCTATACTTCTCAACCCTGTATTCTTTAACCCCTCACCCCAGACCCAAAACAGGGTGGGCACTCCTTTTTCCCTGTGATATTTTTTTGTAGTCGTGTTTATGACCAGATGTAACATACCAGGCGCTGTAGCAATGGTAGCGATAATGTTAAGCACTTCCATGGTATAAGTCTTTCTCTTGCTCTCTCTCTCTTTCATATTATTGAAACTCAGTAAGAGGTTGTCGTTGAAATAATGACTCGGGTGGTACTTTTAGCCGCTGATCATCCCGGCTATGACGCCAACAGCGATGAAGTTGAAGCTGCAGCAGAAAGAGTACATCGCAAAAAATTAAGAACATTACTGAACAACTACGTAAAAATAACAGTTTATATGTACCTACACCTTCTCCAAGATAGCTGGGGCCTACTCCGAGATTTTGCATATTTTATCAATTTTTTCCTGATTTTCTCCCAGCCGTATTGTGTGTCCCTCCGCCCGATTTTGCCGCCAAAGGATACATTCGCCGCCAAGACCGCCGCCCACAACAGCGAAATTCTCGCTCTCCACAAAAAACTCTCACCCAACGAAATCTTTTTGTCAACTCTGCAACCGCCAACCGCTAACCTCCTCATTTCGCCAACCTCATCTCCCTAGATCAAATTGCAAACACCATACCTTTCCGTATACCAGAAGATGGCTACCGCACCTAACACCCTCCTGATCGAGGGCACGTTTACCGAGCTAGCTGACGAGCTGGCCCAGTACATCGACGCGATCCGCAAAGTGGAAAAGGGTCTCAATGCCGAAATCACACCGGCCCTTGAGGCCCTACGGGAGATGGATCAAATAGAAGAGCCCAACGCTGCACAGAGGCAACAGATTCTGGCGAAGCGGGATGAGATTCTGAAGAAGATTGTTGTTTCTGCGCAGGCCTTGAATGCGGCTCCGGAGAAGGGTAAGGCGAAGAATGTCCATTTTTATTTATTATATATACCCAGGGATATAAAGGGCTAACAGGAATGCAGAAATTGCCGCTGCTTACAATCTTCTTATCCACCTGATTCGCCAATCTTCGTCTGTCAACATGTTCCTTCCACGGATCTGTGGATATCTCGCCAAACCGTTTACATCCTCCCCACAGCATGGCCCAAGCCTTGCTATCTCCATCCTCTCGACGGTTTTCAATACTCTCGCCCCACAGGATACAGGCCGCTATCATGTCTTCTTGGCTATTCTAGCAGTCATCCGCCAAGCGTCCTCATTTACATTCGCTGCTCTTAAATCACAACTAAACACCCAGCTCCCCGCATGGCTAGAATCCTGGGATCTTGATGAGGATGATCTCCAGCGCCTCCATATTGCCATAGCTGACGCTGCCAAGGATGCCGGCGACCGTGAACTTGCGCATTCTCACCTAGTCTCTGCCCTACAGGCAATCCCACCCTCAGAAGCTTCCTCCACAGAAGCTCATGACCTTGCTCTCCGCGCGCTCTTATCAGCCCTCACCTCCCCCTCGGTCTTTGATTTCACTCCCCTCACTGCCTCCGATGCCGTACAATCCCTGCGAACGAGTGAACCGCAACTCTTCGAGCTCCTCGAAATCTTCACCGCAGATACACTAGATGCATATGAAGATAGCATAAAAACCACCCCGCTCTCTACAATCCACAACCTCTCTGCTTCTGCTGAGATCCTCGAGACAAAAATGCGCCTCCTCACCCTTGCCAGCCTTGCTGCCTCCACCCCGTCCCGCTCGCTATCATACGAGTCAATTGTCAACGCCCTGCGCATCCCACGTGAGGACGTGGAGAAATGGGTCATCGACACCATCCGCGCCGGCCTTGTGGAAGGAAAACTCAGCCAGCTGAAGGGCGAGTTCCTCGTGCACCGCGCAACATACCGCGTATTTGGCGAAAAGCAGTGGGCGGAGGTTCAGGGGCGATTGATGGTCTGGAGACGTAGTCTGGAGAACGTACTGGGCGTGGTTAGGAGTGAGAAGGAAAAGTTTGTGCGGGAGGAGATGGCGGCGGCGAATTCGGCGGCTGCGGCTGCGGCGAATGCGGAGAGTGGCGCGCAGAGGGGTGGGGAGCGGAGGAGAGGGGGCGGTGGACACTATCAGAGACAGCACCAGCAGGTGCAGGAGCAACAGCCGAGAGAGGTTGAGTTGGTTGGTGGGGGAGATTAGGCTTTTGTTTTCCATCTTCTTATGCATTTTTTTTTAATCTTTTTATTTTTTATCTGACTCTGCGGATTTTCCTTTGTTGTAGGGTACTTGCATTTCCCATCTAATTTCCTTTCCTTTCCTCTCCCTTTGTTTTTTCTTTTTAACTTTCTTTCCGCCTTCCTTTGGACTTTTGTTATTACGGATGAAATGCTCATGTTTTCAATGCTATTTATTATTCAAGAAATGGCTTTTCCCCCCCTTCCTCTCGCCATATGTTTCTACGCCACATGAGGTCAAAGTTTCTTTAAAAAAATTCCCCCCGCGTTTCCCTTGTATCCATGTTTAAAAAAGATTCCTACCACCTTGGCTGTCTTGTTTCTTGCTAGTTTTTATTGTTCATCTACTTCCGGAGTGCGTGGGATGGGGGGTATTACGTTCCGTTTTATGGAGGCAATTGAACGAGACAGGGCCAAAAAACACGCAAATAGATCTGATTATTGATAAAATACATTAAATGAAAGGTTTCTGGGAAATATACAAGAATTAGGACCAGTTCGTCTAATTGCCTACTTATGCACACTCTTTTTCATTGTTTTCGACTTGTTAGGCTACGGAAAGAAGTTCAAACGTTCGTTCAACGATGTGAAGAAACAGATGCCAAAGGTTCTCTGAACAACTCGGAAGACGACGAAGGATCAATTGCATGCGTGGACAACGTCTACACAAATGTCACCATATGTTCATTTATTAGATAGAGCTCGCTGTTTCCAAACAAACCCCTAGGAGCAAAATGTCTCTAATAAAAGTGAAATGTAGTATTATTGAGGGGGGAAATCCGTCTATCTATGTGCGAGAGAAAGAGAAATGCAAAAATCAATATCCATATCATCCGGCCATGCTTCGCAAAAAAAGGAGTTTAAGATCCGAAAGATAAATAACAACATCAAGGCGTGCGCACTCCCTTGCACGTTTCTTTCACCGTCCCCACCCATCACTCCATAGGACGCAGGTCACCCTGTTCATATCTCCTCCCCCTCACCCTCAATTCTCCCCGGGCACGTTTACCCGCGTAATTCCCCTCCTCTCCACACCCTCCCTGATCCGCGCATAGACCTCCTCCATGCTCCCCACCGCCTCCACACTAACCACCTTCCCCTCCTTCTCATAGTGGTGTATCACCGGCATACTCGTCTCCTCAAAGACGCGGAACCGCTTGCGGATAGACTCAATGTTATCATCGTCACGCCCGCTCGTCTCGCCACGCTTCAACAGGCGGTCCAGCATGACGTCCTCGGGACAGCGGAGGAATAGTGTGGCCGCGGAGGGACATACCGTCTCCTCGAAGAAGGTTGCCTGGTCCATCTTGCGCGGGAAGCCGTCGATGAGGAATCGCGCGGGTAGCCCGGATGGAGCGTTCCTGTGTTGTTCTTGATCTTGATTTTGATCTAATTGGGCCCTCTCCGCTTTTGCCTTCTCGAGGGTCTCAGACATGGCATTCGACAGCAGCGCCACGGTGATCTCCATCGGCACGATGATGCCCTCGCGAATATGATGGCGGATCAGGTCACCATATTGCGAGCCGGCGCGTTGTTGCTCGGCACGCAGCAGGTCGCCTGCAGATAGGTGGGTGAAGCCATAATCGCGAACGAGGTTGGCGGATTGGGTGCCCTTGCCTGAGCCCGGGCCGCCGAGGACGAAGATTACGGTGACGGCGTCCGGGGAGAATTTCGGGGTGGTGTTTGTGGAGGAGAGGGGCGGGGTGAGTTCAGCGGGGATTGAGATTGAGTCTGCTGCGGCTTCAGCTGCCGTTGTCTTCTGTTGGGACGACATTTTTCGGAGCGCGCGAGTTGACGAGGAGGGCGTAGGAGCCGCTGCCGATTAGGATGATTATGATGCAGGGGAGGATTTTGAACTCTGAAGAGGGTTTTCGGGGCGGGGGTCTATTTGGGGTGGTGCTGGAGGAGGTGGGGGAAGAGAGTTGTGCGCGGGAAAAAAAGGAGGCGGTGGGTTGGTGGTGGCGGGGTGGTGGTGGTTGTTGTTGGTGCGGGAAGCTGTGCGCGCGGGCAGCCCAAGCGGTGTATTGGGAGAGATTGAGCCGTGCGGAAGCAAGACGGGGCGCGCTGGTGAGCAGACGAGAGGGGGAGAGCGGCATTCCTTGCGCGTAGGTGTCAAGCGAATGGGAATTATAGAAAGGAAGGTTGAATTGTCTGGTTATATCTAAGCTATCTAGTGGTATTCGGGAAATATTTGGATGTTTCGTCCAAAAAAAAATTGGTCCGCGCGATGGTTGGGCTGGAAAAACGCTGCCCCGAACAGACACTGTTGTACCCCCTTGCAAAATTTGGCGGAGAGGTACATCCATTCAAGCAAGATTGAACTCACACAAAAAATGACGAAGCTCTTCGAGAGTGTTGTAAAAATATAACTTGTTTATTAGTAGATGCGGTTTATTATATCTTTTTCGTCGCTAGGAACTATTTCCTCTAAAGGTTGTTAGGGTCAACAACGCAAAGGGGTAAGTTATATATATATATATATACACAACAGCCAGGAGGTCAGGCGTGAGAATAGATGCATATGTATGTATGAAATGACCCCCCCTATAGATGGAAGAAACGAGGAGGCATATCAAGGATCAAGATACACTTATTGAAAGGAATAGTACTATCAGTTCTCTACTAAGATTCAAATTCATCCCATGTCTCCGTTTGCTGGTTTCTCCATTAGCGGAAAGTCAACAAAACGAAATACACTGGAGATAAGTAACCAGTTCATCACACTCAAAACCGCCAGCATGGGCACTTTGGCCATCTGTGGTTACCATTTCATCGACCTTTAGCACTACCGCAGCCAAGCCATAACTCCTGGTATGGGGCCAGTGAACCCGAGTACATATATAGTCCTTCAGCTTCCCATGTCGACTTCTACCCTTCCCCGGTGCGTCTGGAATACGCCTTCAGAGGATGATGGCTTTTTCACTTTCACTTTTCTTGTGGACGCGACCTTCCGCTGCATGTAGTTTTTCTGTGGGATGCGAAGGCTCCTCCATCCAATTTTGTGTTGGCTTCCGAACGGGGGTTAGTCGTTGTTGGGCTGGATATGGTACTGAGATTGGCCTTGCCATGAGTATCCCTGAGTGATTTGCCGTTTGATTGCAGCCGCTATTCACGCCATGGTACGGAGTAGGTAAATAAGATTCATGGACGGCAACTCTTGAAACATGGTAAAATATAGCACTCGTCATGTGTAGTAGTAGGATTACAGCATATACTCGGCATATGTCGCGCACATTCCAAGCTACCTGCAAGTGGAAGCTCAAAACCAGAATATTCTGAAGTTGGAACGAAATAAAACGTCCGTCATTGCCGACTCGATGTGCAGCCTGAAGTAAAATGGAGATATTGATAATGAAACTAAGCACTCAACAGACGCTTTCAAAATCTCATTATCAATCGTACGGAAATTGGGAGAGAAATATTGAAGAACAAAAAAAGAAATTCCTCATTGAGACCTAGGCTTCAATTCTTGTGCCTATGAAAAACATGGGCAAAAAGTTGGGGCAGATTTCTTCCGTATGTTGATTTGAAGTCGCCCGGAGTGGCTCCAAAGACTGGGAAATATAAACTCCTATTGCAGCCCAAAAGATTTGACCTGGAAGGGGCGGGCAAAGCAAAAATCTGCTAAGCATTGGCATGGGAAGCCTTCACCTTTAAATGCCGGTGCCAGAGTCAACAGTCAGAAGGTCGGAAGGGAAGGTCGCTCACATCCCGTTCGCGAGGGCGAAGCCTCCGCCGCAGAAAAACCGTCCCTGGGCCGGACAATCTGGCGGGCCAGGAATTTGTGTTTGTGGAGTTCCATACTTCATGGTGGATAGATGGTCGTGATTGGGTTAGGGTATTCCCTCCAGTTACTGATATAAAATAGTACGTTCATTCCTTTATGTCTATCCGGGTTGTCAGAAACGTAGAAAGCAAGCCACGGACAGCAAAATAGTTCGTGCTGAGCTTGGATGGTGGTCTTGATAGACTCATGTTCTGTTTTCTGGAAGCGAGATTTAAGTTTATTTGAGGACCCGCAACCTTAAATCGTAAACATCATCACCAACTTCAAGGCATATTGACATCGTGGCCAATTTAAGCCAATCTCTCAGCCCCCGTGTCCAGTATCACAGAATACTCTTTATGAGTTTGAATAACAATAGTCACCCGATGCATATCACCAGAAATGGTTCAACATTTTCGCCAGCTGCAGGTGCAAGGTGGAACAGTGACAGCCGAGACAAAGGTGTGCTATTTTCTACTGTACCACACTCGTGCTGTCTTTCGAGGCTTCCAGGGTTGGATCAAAAGAAGCAATTTTCAATCTCAAGTCCATTGCCTCCTCAGGACCCAGCGAACGAACTGTCCAAATCCTGGTCATTTCTCTTTGTTTGTGAGTGAGGGGAATTGTTGACAATCTGCTGGGCTGCTGTGCTTGTTCACAATTGACGGCATAACCAGCTTCAAGTTCTTTCTTGGCGGTGGGGGAGGCAAGGGATGTGCATATTCGTCACCAGCGGGTTAGCTCGCCGCTAGCTCGGGTAGTTAAGAATAGCAGCAGCGTTCAGGCCAGGGCGAAAACATCCATCAACACTGAACAGAGCCAGCCTCCCAGGTCCTGGGCCTGGCCGGCTATCCTTTGCCCCTCGTTGCGCCAGCCATATCTACCCAACATCTTTGATGTGAGCGCCATTGATGGACGAATAAAGAAGAACAGCCCAGGGTATCCGGAGTAAAGAGGGGATTTTGGCACAGCAGGAAGAAATCGGCTTGGATGTGCGGGTTCCTTTGTTTCTTCAACAATCGAATGCACATATGTAGCCGCTCTCATGCAAGCTGCAGCAGGATTTCACCCAAGCTCCCATCCCATCACACTCCACTCGCTCAACCAGTCGATTTGATTCGCGTTCCCCGCCCGTAGGGCCAAGACGAAGGGCACATTATCGCACTACTATTGGTGGCTTGGAGTAGCGTCCTTATATGTACCCTGTCTGGGCTGCCCGGCACCTCAGCCAAGCATCATGTGTGATGAAGGTGTTTTCTGCATCGGTCGATCCCTTGGGCAACTTTGTGAGGTGTGATTGGAGCATCCGCGGATCCTCTGCCGCCGCACTAAAGGATGTCAGGCCCGGGTCCGGGGCGAAGATTGGCCCACCACGGCAACAAGGATGCACAGAGGAATGCAAATGGTTATTTGGCTGGACCAATCCCCGCTGCGAACTGAGGGGTTGGAGGGAGAGGTGCACCCAATTCTCGGCGGTAAGCACAGATATTGGTGAGGGGAGATGGTCAAATCCACTGAGGACATTGTTTTCCCCAGCCAACGAGGAGAGAGGAGGACGGTGTGGAATGGGTGTGGCACTTATTGGTGAAATGTAACCGCCGACAAGGGCAGATACAACCATGGGCACCATGCTCACTGCGAGCAGAAGGTAATGCAGGGCCCTTTTTTGCATTGACGACTCGTCGTGGAGGGAGAGGAGATATAGCCTAGCCCGGCTTAATCTTCAGATGTTCCCCTCCACCTCTCTTTCCTCTCCTCGTTCAGCGCAATCCTTCTCTGACCTTTCTATTCTGGCCATATCTGGATATTGTGCGAGTTAATAACTCACTTCCTGGGCGACTGCTAGTCGGCCATCTACTCAACCCACCTGGGCGCTTAACCACCACTTGATCCTGATTGATCAACTATTGGATTGCGTGCAACTTGATGAACATCTCTTGTCGCATTTCTCTTTTTCCTCTTCTCTAGCTCCTCCGCCTCCTCCTTCATCTTGCCTCCCCTTCTCACATCTTGACTTTCTCCATCCGACCACTCTCGATTTCTTTTCTTGCCCCGATTCATTTGCCCTCTTTCTATTTACATTCCTTTCGCTGCGGCTGGCTTCGCGATTATAATCAACTGGCTTCTGTCTAGAGCTCATCTCAGTTGAGATATATATTTAATACACCGCTGGAAGAAACGGCCTTGACCTTGGCAGATATCTGTCTGCAGACAAGTGCGAAGCGCAATATTCGCTGGCTCGCTGAAGACTTGCAGATATTGCCATAATTCCTCCATCGTTCTGTGTCAAAAGGTTCGTGGGATCCTCTGTGGTTCTCTTTTTCCAACTACGCGGCAGCCAATTGAGCCCAGTTCTTCGTTTTTTGGCACATGGAAAGATTGCTAACATTCCTTCTAGCCAGCAGCCTCGTGGTTAGACAACTCAGAACAAGCGCACGCAATTCCCAATTTTCCAGTGCTTTTTACCTCTCTTCTTCTAATTCTTCCTCTGGAGCTGGTCTCTTCAACGTCTACTTTACTTGTCGTGCATCTGCGATAGTCGACTCGCCTTCGACTTGACAGATTGTTCAAGAGGGTCGGCGCCAAACAACCTCCTCCGAGTGACCTAAGATTCTGCTATGACCAGTTCGAATTCCAGTGGCGACCGTGCCGACCAGTATGAGCCAGTTTCCCCTATAGATATTGTTCATTCGACCCACTCAAAGTCCGCGGGCCTTTCAATATCTGTTCAAAAAGAACCAAGCGAAAAGCCATACCGTCCAGCTGCTCCCAGCTTGAAATCTCCTCGAACCACTCGATTCGCGGAAGTCACAACCTTCCACTCCCCTATCGACCCACCTGGACAATCTCCCTTCGCAGATCCACCCTCCATGTCGCAAACGAACCAACAAACCCAGGTCTCTGACCTAGGGTTTGGATATATGGCAGACAACCAACCCAGCCACGCTCCCGAGCAATCGCAGACGGCAGCAGGCCGAAACCCACCAAATTCTCCACTAAAGAGCGCACTCAAATCTCCTGGTGCCCCTGGTCGTTCGGCTATGCTCAGTCCTACTTTTCGTGAAGAGCAAATACTCGAGCACCATGAGAAGTCCACAGAGAAAGCAAATGCAAAAGACATGGTAAGTTTACCCTAATTTTTGTTTCTCGCAAATGGATAAATCATCCTGTCTTGTTTTTGCATTTTGGTTATCTTAAACGACAAGTTCCTGACAACGATACAGAAAATCAAAGCTCGCGTACGACTAGCTAAGGTTATGCTGCGTGGTGTGAGCTTTAGCTGCAGTCTGATTATCCTCGCCTTAGTTGCGACAAGTTTCGTCATCTTCAATGCCACCCGCAGCTTGGCACAAAAGAACTCCTTCAGTCCTTGGGCGCCAAATACCCCTCTGTGGCCTCAAATCCTAGTCCTCAGTATCGCGTGCGTGTCCCTCGTGTTTTGTCTAGGGGTTTTCTACGGATACTGCCGTGGTGGACATAAGCGAGCAGAAAAGGTTGCCGTCTATTACACCGTATTCTCCGTGTTGTTTTTCATCGTCGTACTGGTTATGTGGGTTGTCGGTGCAGCTGTATTACAAAATAGCAGAAACTCTACCTCGAACAAAGATATGTGGGGCTGGGCCTGCAACCCAGGTACCCGAAGGGAGCTCTACAAAGAGCAAGTTGACTATGAGCTTGTCTGCCGTATGCAGGTAAGAATTCTCCCAACCATGATTTCACGAAAAGTAAAAGGCCAAACGGAGGACTAATATCTTTCTTTTAGGATTGGGCACTTGTATGCTGCGTCATTGAAGTTGTTATTGAGGTTCTTGTCATCAGCATCTACGCTGTGGTCTTTTACCGCTTCTACTCCAAGCGCAAGCTACGCAAATCCATGGACGTTCGCGACAAAGCTCGCTCTGATCTTTACCTCGCCCATTTGCGAAGCCAATCCGCGCCCAATACCCCAGGTTTCCCAAGACATGGGCCTGCATCGCCACCGATGAGCCCTTCCACCATGAAAGGAGACTACTATGCTGCCGCTGAGGAGGGTTACTCCACGCAATACGCAACTCCCAAAACCCCCGAAGCTACCCACATGGGCATGTCGCGACCTTTCCAGCTCCGCCCGCCACCAATCCGCGTGCAAGATGCCACCCCCAAAATGTCACAAGAGGCCTTCAACGTGCCGATGTCGCCAGCTACTCTCGAGCGCAGGAACGAGCATGTTGATGCGGCCCCCGGCGAACAGAAATACGAAAGCGTACCGATTCCTGGTGCTTACGCGACACCTCTCACAAGTCCCACCTTCGCCCCTGAAACACGAGGCAGCGACGTCATCCCCGGAATGGCAGTAACCACAACAGAACGTATCGTGCCATCTCGCAACTCGTAAAAAGCCGAACTGGGCTTTTTGTTGCGAGAGTTTCTCTGTATAGTCAGCTCTGTACGACATTTGGAATCTAGCTGAAAGAGAACCATACAACTGTACGATATTTCATATTATAAACTGCACATACCAGGCAATGAGCCACTGGTTTCCGGTTCGACGGAGAATTAAAACATTCTCATTCAGGCGAATGCCGGATGCCCTTGCTTTACGCAACAAGCAGGGGACGTTTACTTCTGGAAACAATCGAGTTTTCTTGTGACACAAACCACCCCC
>PDNC01000085.1:0-42991 GCA_002572885.1 Blastomyces parvus
GGGGGGGGGGGGGGGGAACATTATCATTTATACAACTGCAAGTTAACAAAATTCAAGTAAGTAGTGCAAATATACGCAATTTAGGATTGCTGTGGATTTGCCTTATTTTGAGGGGAGGGCGGGGACGGGAAGGATGCCAAGATAAGGAAGAAGTGAGCACTAAGGGGAATTACTCAGTAAACGTCTTACATGTAACTGTGCAGATTACCTTGAATAAATGCGCAATTTGCATATTACATGTACCAGGGATGTCTGTACATGGATAGGAGACATATCTGGAGATTCTCAGTGCTGGGGAAAGGGTTGAAGGCGGAATGGAGTTGAAGATGATTGATCTTTTACTGGTGCAATCCTTGTGCAGTGCAGTCCACATACATACATACAGCGTCCATACGTGTCCATGCATCCAACCGTTCACGGCTAGGCATTCGGGGAAAAAGGTGCGGCCAGGGAGGTGATGTTGCAACGCTGCTGACTATTTTCCTATCTCTGTCAGATTCCATGGATGTGTTCCACTTCCAGCAGAAGGGAGAAGCAGGGGTAGAAGGACAGGGGTCGGCACATTGGCATCGGGCTTGGGAAGTCGTAGCATCATGGACGCAGCGCATTGCTGGCTACCTAGCACGCATTAGGTAGGTAGGTAACTCTGGATTAGAAGATGCTTGTGCAGCGGCCAAGGAAAGGGAAGAATGCCATGATAGCATGATAGCATGATAGCGTGATAGCATGATATGTTGATGAGGTTGGTGGAGGTCCGGACACTTATTTGGGGGTATTCGGTACGCTGCTTACGATGTACGGAGTAGTTATCTGTGGAAGTGGTCTCCATAATCTGTGATCAATTAGTTGAATAATTAAATATCCTGGAATCTGCGACGCTAGCCAGCATACCAGCGGCAAGAGTCAATGATAGCTCTGTCCACAACAGCTTGGAATAGGAACAAACAGCGGCATTCTGGGATAAAAGTAGAGATGCTTGCAGTGTGGTTGGTGGCTGCTGTGGAACAACAATGCCCTCTGCTCCTGATGCTCCTGGTGGTTCTGGTGGTTCTGCAGTCAGTGGTCGTGGTGTCCTCCTTATGTAGTCCAGAATGCGCCGCCGAGTTGGTTTTTGTTTGCGCTGTTTGGGACCCTGGGGCGCGCGGGAGACTAGACCAGAAGCAGCCTAGCGCCTGATCACCTGCACAAGTGTATTCCTGATTCCGCCCCGTGATTGGCCAACCCCTGAGTCACCTGACCGCCAAGCTCTGCCACGTCCTGTCTGCAATCGCGCTAGTCCCGGTTCGGCGTAGTGTGTTGGCGTCCCGGTCTCGTCGCAACGCGGCTGAAACACCGGCACGCTTCTCCCCAGCTTCCTCCTCCTCTCCTGCTGCTGTTCTTCTCTCCACAACGACACTCCAGACTCCAGTCTTCAGCCCCAACGGCGGACAGGCTGACTCTGACCCTTGGACGTGGAGCAGATCGGATCGTCTTCTCAAAAAGGTGCTCTTCAATGGTTGTTGGGGTCCTGCTTGCTCAGTTCCATGCAGGATCTTCTCACCCCCATTATTGTCTCCTTTGTTGATTGACTTCTGCTCCCAACCAACCACAACTATTATTTTTGTGCTTCTTGCTGGAGAGAGCCACCTCACCGTTCCCTAACAACCTAAAATAGCCCCAGCCTGTCTCTCAATGCTTCCAGAGCCGTGAAGGAACCAACCCGCCCCATACTCCAGTTCTCCATCCGTGCTTAGTTCTCCGTGGGCCCTTGGGAGAGGGGCCACCCCTTTGGTAGCAGCCCACCACCCAATTGACTCCAGGGATATTTTTTTTTTTGCCAGCCAGCGTCTCCAGCGATCATTCGCCGACCGCCAGTGCCTCCTTTGTTACTTGTTCTTCGGCCTCCTCACTCCGCTTCCTCCGTCCACTCATCCAGCTGCAATTCAGACATATCAGTGGCTCGGCAATATAGACCTCCATAATCCGTATATGTATGTACAGTCCCTTAGCTGCGTGGTTCTCGTCAACAAATTATATACTTGCAACCTGCCAAAAGTGAGGACATTTTCTCTCTTTTGCCCTGAAACAATCGCCTCACTTCCGCCCCTTCCTTCATTCCAACCCCATTAGCCTTTCTGCCCTTTATTTCTATTTTTGTTTCTGCTTTCCTTCTGAGGCCAACTGGGTCCACTATATTTCATGTTCCACTTGCTGACATTGGTTAATAACAATTAGCAGGTTTCCACTCTGTGTCGAAGGTCTCCGTTGTTGTACTGTTATCATCCCTCTTCGAGTTATAATCCGCTGTGCCTCCGCTGTGCCTCCGCTACGCCTGCGTTATTGGTTCTCCTCTCCGCCCTTGTCTGGGGATTGCATCAGCCACCTGAGCTCTTTGCAGTCCGTTTCCGTACCATCTAGACACGGAACGATGCGATCGCATTCTCACGCTTGACTACCATCAATTCCCCGCGGCGATTCCACTATCTTCTTGCAAAGGACGCTTCACTTTTTTCTTTGGGTCGAAAAGCACAGGGTGCTAGGATTTGACAAAGGAGCCTACGTTGGAGAGGAGGGCCAAAACCAGCTACCAACAGCTTCCAATAGCTGTCTTGGGCTCCTTCTTTCTGCATACGGATGACTGCATTAACATAGTTTGGAAATTTGTTGGCATGGATTGACTGCTTATGCCTGCAACTCGACCAACCCCGACCCGCACCCACAAACTATATGACTTCGGAATACCCAAGAGCTCCGAAACGAACCATGCCTACATATTCCTCTTCCTCTAGAGCTCCCCAAATGTACAACACGTACTCTAGCGAGTCTCCTCCGCGTACACCGCCGCCTCAAAGCAACAAGTATAAAACCGTGCGAAGGGGAGATTTGGCTCTGCGGCCCCCTCCCCGCGAGACATTTCTCGACGATCTTACCCCCGTCGATGACCATGGCCACCCGGACTCCGGAGATGATGATGATGATCATGATACCCACGACCTAGCCCTATCCCCCAAGCATGTTACACGCACGTCAGTGGTGGATAACATGCTCTTGTCCCTAGACCAGTTCTCGGTTGGCGACCCACTTGATAGTTCCCGTATGTTCGGTTCAAGCCTGGATCAAGAAGCTCACACCATATACACACGTTATTCTTCTATGAGGGCTAGCCGACCTCGGGGCCACACTTTCTCTTCTTCTATATCATCTGATGTCGAAGCCCATTCGGAGGATAATATTGGTCGTTACTCTAGCCAGTCTACTCGTGGGCGTCGAAGCAACAGCAGTTCCAACTACCATCCCGGCCTTCGGAGAATTGACAGTGTTCGTGGGGCTGGAGAAGCTATGAGCACTCGCAGCAAGGTGTATGATTCTCAACGCGCACTGAACGTTGCAGATCCACCGCCTTCTCATCGGACGACCAGGGTCGGCACCAAAGCCAGCAGCCGAAGCAGTGGCTCCTCCAGTGTTGACTTTAATCAAATGATGGCCGGTGGTCGGCCAGGCCAGTACCGGGAGCGACGGTCCGCCAGCTTTGATTACGGATCCCACCACCCCCCTTCACTACCATTGATGGATAATCGAGGGGGATTGGAAGATTTCGTTCATTACAATGGGTTTCATTACGACGACATCGACGCAGCTCCGACTCCTTGTGTCCCCGTAGGCCCCCGACGCAATCACTCACCTCCGATGCGCGAACTACCTTACAATAGAACCGCCCCCAGCAGCTCCCGCGCTCCCGCTTTGTCCCGTAAGAGCAGCAGCAAATCGGCTAGGAGCATGTATACCAAGAAAGGGCGTTCTGATACCCTCGGAACCGCTACCATCCGAGGTCGTGGAGACGAATCAAGACACTATCGTGACCCAATACCGGATTTCCCTTTGCCCATGCCAACGTATCCCCACCACCAACCTGCTCCTAGCCCAACAATTGCATTCCATAAAACTTCCTATTTTGCCCCCCAACCAGCGGCGGTCAATAATACCCCACCGCCCCCGGCCCCAGCCCCAAAAGAACGACCAGGGTTCTTTAGGCGGGTTTTTGGTGGCGGCTCTTCAAAGTCTCAAACCCCATCCCAGTCCGAAGCCGACTCTTCATATAGCCAAGAAAATGAGACTCCCCGACGGCATAGAGAGCAGCAGCAAAGTGCGCCTAATTCCTCCAAAGGCCAGAAACAAACAAAGGAGTACTCATCCCCAGGGCGCAACATGTCGAGCCGCGAAAACACCCCCGTGATAACCAAAAAGCCATCATCCTTCTTCCGTCGCCGCAAGAAGTCCATCCCAGATCATGTTCCGCCACCATTAAAATTGCCCCCTCCTAATCTCCGACCTGTTGGCGGTTCGAAACCCGATCATTATAAAGTTGACCACTTACGTAGCGATTTGGGTCCAGAGCCAAGTCCAGTTAGCAGTCTCAGGAAGGTTATGGATCCTTACTTAACAAACGCGCCTTCTCAGGCGGATCACGACCCCTCAGTCGATGCAGATAATGAAATTTCCGGCAGTGAACAACGATCTCTCACCGAGGACAACGCAACGAAACACGGGGATTTGGAGAAAAATCCACGTGGCCAGAAGCCAAGGAAGCCCAGCTCGCTTAATTTTAAATCAGGACTTAATCTGAACGTGCCTTCTCATGACCATGATGATTCTTTCCTAGCGGACAGCAGCAGTGGGAATGAGGGAACCGGTCTCGCGTATTCTGGTGAAAGATTTAGGCGGCCTATGACCAGCCCCAATGCACCAACTCACATGAAACTAATGCCAGATGGACAACAACCATCGGAAGCCATCAGTGGTTCGCATTCATCAGGGAGAGCGAGCACCGGTGGTTCCCGTGCATCGTACTCGCTTTTGCCAGCGTACCTGAAATCGTCGCAAAGCAGGCACCGCGCCGTTGATGGATCGTCCACCTCTACAAATTCATTGTCGACTTCAGTGTCGGATCAGAAAACTGAACGCGGCTCGTCATCTGTGCAGCCTCAAATTCTAACGGGGGATAATCATGCCCATCCTTCGGGGCAACTGCATGAGAAGGCCTGGCTGGAGCCTGATTCTTCTGTAGAACATCTAGCTGATGGGCGTGGCAAGTTGGATCTACCACTGGAAGGGACAGCTACGTCTCCACGGGCGTCACTATCCACCGTGTCCAACTATCACACGGCATCTACCACTCCAATAATCCCAGATGATGAAAACAGAAACAAAGATAGTAACCCGCAGACGCTGCCCCTACTCCGTACGGAAATACAAGCTGAGAAGGAACCCGCCGCTGCTAACAGCGGTGAAACTGCCGGCCTTGCAATTAGCGGGGAGCCTACTGCGGAGGATAGACAGCATGCTCAAAAGATATTCGACGATCTTGACGATGGCGCAGAAGACAGAGAACCTGCTGCAGCTTGGCTTGGAAATCCAGATCGGTCAGCCGTCAGAAAGGCTTACATGGAACTTTTTGACTGGTCAAATATGAATATATTAGCGGCGTTGAGAGGATTATGCGGTCGACTTGCGCTGAAAGGTGAAACTCAACAGGTTGATAGGATCCTCGATGCTTTCTCATCACGGTGGTGTGAATGTAATTCGGAGCATGGGTTTAAGGCTGCAGGTATGTTATAATAATTCTCTATTCAAACTGTTGTTTTGACTATGATTTTGACTAATTATTTTTTCTTTTATTTTTTGTAGATGTTGTTCACACAATATGCTATTCTCTTCTACTGTTGAATACCGATCTCCACATGGCGGATATTGAACAAAAAATGACCCGTAGCCAGTTTATTAAGAATACTATGCCGACTATCCAGAGGGTTGTTTTTGATGCTGCTCCGAACGCTTTCGAACGAGCAAACCTTGGAAATCTTTCTAGCAAAGCTCAAACCCCAGGAGCCGGCGCGAAATCTCCTACTCTGCCACCTGTACGACACGGAGGCCACGGTTCGGTAGATATGGATATTCCCAGTAGTACCCTCTCAAAACCCGTTGAGGCTACTCCTAGGACAAACTCTGTATGCACTATTTCCACGAGCCAGAATATTGATGTTACTTCCGGCGATTCGGGCCCCTTGGTTTCCGCGCCACACCGGGGCACACAAAAGGGCTGGGAATTTCAAATTGAAACCGTTCTCAAAGACTTTTACAACTCCATCCAAAAACAGAGATTGCCCCTGCGAGGTGCTACAGCAGAAGCTGAAGATCATCAACAGCATTCGAACAACTTTCTAACGCTGACTGGTAATATGCTCCGTCGTACGCCAAGTACTTTGAGCAAAAGTGGATCGGATATTCACCCGCGCGGCCGGCACATGGAGAATCGATTGTCAACCACAAGGTGGTCGTCGAAACCTAGGTCTCGCCCAAGATTGTATCCAACCTCACATATCGGCTCAAGCCGTACCAGCCTCGATGACCAATCGTCTCTGTGGTCGCCGTCGGCATCGAGCACGTGGAGCAAGCATTCCCTTGGGAAGACATTGACTTCGATGTCGATGGATTCTCTAGGTTCTGAATTTCCACGAGGAGACTATCAGCAATCCATTGGTTTTGCTAACGCCTTGAGTCATGCTATTATTCGTGAAGACGCGGCTAATAGTCTGTCCGGCATGGAGGATCCTGAACGTGCGGCCGCGCTTCTAGAGGATGAAACCCTGGAACTCGCCGGTGCGCCGTGGGCAAAGGAAGGTAGTCTCAAGCATAAACATCATCTTGATTCGGTCGATAAACGCTCCAAGGATAGACATTGGAATGAATCGTTTGCCGTGATACAGCGTGGTTGGATGAGGTTGTTTTCATTCAACGCCTCAAGCAAGTCCATGCGGCTGAAGCCGAAACAGCGACAGAATGGTGGTCTTGTCGTTGGTGGGGGAAATTGGACGGAGAACGCTGAGGAAACATGGAAGTTCCTTCTACGCCAGTCCATTGCCAGCGCCCTCCCGTCACCGGGCTACTCAAAGTCCCGGCCCCATGTATGGGCCCTAAGCCTGCCCACCGGCGCTGTTCATCTGTTCCAAGTAGGCACGCCAGAAATTGTGAAGGAGTTCGTCTCGTCCGCCAACTATTGGAGCGCCAGATTATCCAAGGAGCCTCTATTTGGAGGCATCAGTAACATCGAATATGGCTGGAGCCCTGCAGTCATTAATAGCGCTTTAATCCATAATAGCAGCAACACCGAAACGGCCGCTGGCCCTCCGTCTTCCTCTTCTAGCGGCCCTAATCCGCCACCACCGCAAACCGCAAACTCCTCTGCAACCCGCCAAAGCTTCCAAAGCTCCTTTCGTGGCTCCCTTGATCACCAATCTAGCATCCGCCCGCGCCTCCCCGCTGACCGTATACACATTAGCGACTGGACCCCTCCGCAACAAAGCATGATGGCATCCACGCTCCCCGAAACAGATCAACTCGCCACACTGCGCAAATACGTGAAACACGTCGAGGAGGAGCTGCAGCGTCATAATGAACTGCGTGCCGCGATGTCTCTGGCCTTCACTCCCCGCCACCCCAACGCGAATAAGGCGTTGGCGAATTGGGAGCGGAAAAGCTCGTATTTGCTAAGGGAGATTGTGAAGTTTAGGACGTATATTGATTGTTTGACGGCAGCGCAGACGCTGAGGGAGAAAATTACAGGTGGCGCTGGCGGGACAACGGATACGGAAGTAACGACGCCGGCACCGGGGGCAGTGGAGCTTAAGCCTTCATCACCTGTTGTTGATAGGCCTCGGGCATCTAGCCTTAGTGTTTCCTGATGGCCTTTTCCTTTGTTGTTAGGTTTGATTTTGTTATTTTGGACTTTTCAGATTTCTTTTTCTTTTCCCATGAGGCTGATGTTATAGCTTAAACACTTTTCTTTTTCTCCTTTTTTGGGCGGCGGACAACCCCATACGACTGGGTTGGTGTTGTGATAGTACTACACATTCATGTTAATTGTGTCTCACACTGCACCTACTGGTTTGCATTCGCGATTGGTTGCTTTTTATTTTTTATTTTTTATTTTCATTTTTCCAACTTCCCCTACTCATGACAATGGCACTCAAAGCAAGCAAGCGCAGCAACGAATACGTATATTACTTACATTATTTTAATATCCTCTTCCCATTCTTTTTCCATCTCTCTTCTCTCATCTGTTCATTATTACCTCATTTTGTTTCTTTATGTTTCTGTTCTTTCTTTCTTCCCCTTTCTCCTGTGGACTCTGCTATTTTCTGTCACTATGTTCATTCAATCATTTCTTTGCTGGCATAATCTACCCAGATTTCCTTTCTTTTTATTCATTCCGTTTATTTTGTTGTATTTTTTCCATGATGTTTCTTTGGGGGAATTTCAGTGGCATTTCATTTCTTCTTGTTAAGAAAAAAAAATCCGGCTTCAAGTAACTTTTTTGCTCTAAAATTATTCTATGAGTATTTTTGATCGATAAAGGTCTATGTTTATTCTGTGCGATGTGACCTTTAAAGATGATTTATATATTAATCGTGAGATAAGGAGGATATTATTATATACGATGCATCTAGTTTATATCCTCAACTTTTAAGCATGTCTATGTGCACTTTCATCGGTTTGAAAGTGGATTAGACAGATTCCGTATTTGACAGAAACGCATTTAGCTATAGGGAATTTTTCCAATCCTTTTTCCCGGTCGCCTCGATATCACCCAGGATTAGTAGTATTAAATCTCATTCATCAAATGGGAATAGTATCTTCAGGTCCTACCATAGTGGCAGTTCTTACCTCACCATAACTGCTGCCCTCGTTTATGTAGTTTATTTTTATATAGCAATGTATAGTACATTTCTTCATTTCCCCTGAGCCATACTTCTCAGGCTGCAAATGGTTCAAGTACTTGATATCTTGAACGGCCCAGCTTCGAATCAGGATTGAGATATGCGCCCGTCAACGCCTTATGGGGGCCACCTTCGGGTAGGAAGGGCGGGCTAAAGATGTCTTTTGTTTGTGAAGTTTTATTCCAATGCAGTTCATTTTCTCCGTGTAGAGGAAGAGTAGTGAGTGGGTTATATCTGCGGAAATCTTCATTTCACAAATGTCGAGTCAATGGGATTATCCCGGGTGGGAGCTTAGTCTTTGGCACTGTTGTCTGTCGCGGTGTTAGGATGGAGAAGGTTAAATTTAAAGTTACGGTTTCACAAACTGTACCAACTTTCGAAATGTCAGATTTGCAGGAGGTAATTGTTGTAGCTTGGGGTAAATCTGGCAATTTATCGTGTTGATAAATGGCCTGCTGAAGCCAGAGAGATCAAGTTCGACGAGGAAGATACTGTGCCGGACACGTAAATACAGGCCATGTCGCTGGAAATCGGCAGATGTACAGTCTGAACGAGTAATTCCCCGTCTCTCCAAGGGAAGTTAAGTATGAGTAATTGGGTTGAGCTGTGCCAATGGCTGCGCGTGTGCCCCTGACCCAAAAAGTCCGAGGTGGTTGTGGTGGTGTTGTTTGTTTTCCATTTTCATCGTCAATGTCACGACCAGACCTGCAACACGGTCAGCGCTCAACAACTCCTGCAACAACATCCAACCACAACAACATCCAGGGTTTTCTATCACCATGCGCTGAGCAGCTACAGCATCCAACCCAATTGAGCCCTGCATTCCAAGCAACATACTAAACCTGAGGCCTGTACTGGACTTTCTGCTGACGGACGGCATGACAACAAATCACAGCCAAACACATCTTGAACGAACCACCACAACATCCACCACAACATATATCCAAGACCAGCCATGGCCGCTTCACGTTCGGCATCAGCATCGCATCCCCCTCCTGTTCTCCTCGGCACAACTCCAAGCCTCATGAATAAGCCTCCCGCAGGCCAGAGACGGCGGCCGGCCAGAGTTCCTGGTGGGTTTGATACAGACGACGAGCTATCGCCGATGAAAATGGAGTTTGGCGACGAGGCCAGGACGCAGCAGGATGGGACGCAAGGGGAGCAGCGTGGAGGCCAAAAATATGAAGAACAGTACCTGCCATGGGAAGAAGATGACGAGAATCAATCGAGCAGCCTGTTGATGAGGACTGGGGATACAAATACCCATGCCAATAAGACGACTAATAACGACGAAAATGACCATAACCCGCTTTTACTTAGCTCCATGGATCCACCCCTGCCGTTGTCACCGCGTCAACGCCCGCAGCAAGAAGAGCCGATGTCTTCGCAGTCCCCTGCTCTGGCCGTCGACGATTATTCCTCCTCGACGATTCCTCTTCCTAGCATTGACTTCAACGATTCCAGAAGCTTTTTGCTCCCTTCCGCTATCCCCTACCCTGAATATAATGACATTATGGACAACTCGACCAGTACTAACGACCTTAACGACGACCATGACCGCGAGTACGAGCACGACGAGAGCGAGGATAAGAAGCAAGAGCATGGGCGGGATAAAGAGAAAGTAGATGACCACGACCACAACCACGACCACGGAAACGAGAACGAAAACGAACATGAAAACTACAATGACACCTACAATGATCAGACACTACCAAACCAAACCGCTTTCGACGAGAAAGAAATGCGCCAGAAATTACTGGACATGGAATCTAGCTTTCTCCCCGAACCCTCCACAATTGATGTCGCTGCTACACCCGGCGTACCTGCGCCGGACGATACATATTTGATTGGCGTGGCCGATGGGGACATGTCGCAGGTCCAGGAGGGTGACAGTCGAGAAACTCCCCCTTCCCCTACTACACCGCCGGGCGCATACAAAACCCCGGCAGCTCGCCGTGCTACCAGATTAGAACCCTCCTTGTTCGAGGACGGAGGAGATTCAGAAGAGAAGGCGGGAAACGAGGATAGCCATGATAATGATAATTACGATGACTTAGATTTGACTCCTTCTGCAAAAGGGAATGATACTATCAATACTTCATCGTTAGAGACCATATCATCTTCGCCAACTGCAGCTGCGGCGGCGAGAACGGTCTCGAGGACTATATCTACAGCTCTGTCGAGCTCTAGTCTACGGAGCAATGCATCCCAGCGCCGCCAACATGGTGAACATGACGATTCCCAGCTATCGAGTGCAGACGATGATAATGTCAATACTACCCCCCGCCGCTCTACGCGAAACATTTCCCCAACCCGTGCCGCTTCGCGGCAACTGCAAGATACTACAGGAGTAAGCGGCAGTGAGGGAGATTCGCAACACGATTCCGGCTCAACTTCGGAGCGCAGACGCAAACGACCCAAGTTCTTGACGAGTCGACAGTCAGTTCATCGGTTTTCAAGTTCTTCCACTGCGACCATTGGCACAGATACTGCGTCTAGCGAAGCTGCGATGGGGGTCGATTTTGCAATCCAGTCCGGCGGGGCAGCGCCGGCTAATCACATCGGCCAGCGGTCACACAGTCATGGTAGACAGAGGAAGGAGCTGTCGAGGTCGATAAGCCTGGGAAGTATGGCTTCTGGCGTATCGGGCATGAGCGATGATAACTTGATGGAACAGCGGAGAGGGTTCAGCGGTGTTTCAGATGTCAGTCTACATACGCTGGATGAAGAAGATTCTACCTCCCAGGCCCGCCCGGGATCATCAGGGAAGAAATCTGCAACGGATCCCATGACTCCCAAAGCTCAACCGCGCGATCAGGCACCACCAGAAACCGCGATTGCAGGCCATATCCAGGACATGCCGATACCAGCCACCCTCGCCCGTCAATTCCGAGAGAGTACTCTTGGCATATCCCCAGACAAGCGTGGAGGTGCTCCAACCCCCGCGTTTGGACGCAGTGGTAAGTCACTGACACTCAAGGAACAGAGCAGCACTATAGATAGGCTGTCGAAGGAGAATTTTGACCTCAAGATGCGTATCCACTTCCTCAACGAGGCGCTAAATAAACGCTCTGAAGAGGGCGTGAAAGAAATGATTTCTGAAAACGTGGAGCTGAAGTCCGATAAAATCAAACTACAGAAGGATAATCAAGCACTTCGGAGGAATATTCGTGATTTGGAGAAGCAGCTTCGTGATCGCAAGGGCGAGGAGAGTGATGGGGACCGGGAAAAGTCTGAGAGAGAAGATGGGGAGGATGGTGATGATGAGGATGGGCAGGGTCAAGGGCATGGTGGTGTGGATGAAGAAGAACTGACTTATCTGCGCGAAAGGATTGAGACGTATGAGGTGGAGATTGAGAGATTGAGGTCGGAAAGTATTTCGCGGGAGAGTGAGAAGAGGCGGTTGGCTGAGATGGTAAAATCGTTAGGGGAGGGGAGAGTGGCTATCGGCTCCGATGCGGGGGCAAGGGAAGAGAGGGTGAGTGGTTTGCATCATGCTGATTCTTTGCTGAGGAGAAGATGATCTCTACGCTGGGCGACGTTTTTTATAAAATTTTACTAACATTCTATTTGCTTTAGGATATGTGGAAAGACATGCTTGACGCAGAAACCGCAGCCCGAGAACAGGCGGAAGAGGAAAACAGAAAGCTTCGAGATGAGCTTCTGCGCATGAAGCCAGATACAATCTCAGGTAGTCGATCCGGAGGTTCTCGTGTCGGCAAATTGTCTGTTATCTCTCGATCCAGCGCCTCGGACCGGGATATTGACCGGAGTGCTGCTCTTGGCACTACTTCCAGCACCACTCTCGTCGAACTAGAGCTTCTTAAGCAAGAAAATGCCGAGCTGCGTCGCGAAGTCAGTGCACAGACCTCCATGTTAACGTCTAGAAACCGGGAAAAGGAGAGACTTTACCAGGAAATCGAAGACCTAAAATTGGGCCAGCGGAGAGGAGACGGCGGCCGGTCTGTTGCTGGCGATAGTATTTTTGAGCGCTCAATCTCACGCGCCCAGGATAGGTCCAATTCCCGCACCAGCGACGGGACGAGATCTCGCACCAGCGACGCAGAGCGCGAAAGCCTTGAGATCAAAAATGGGGAACTTCGCGATCATGTGTCGGCGCTCAAGCTTGAGAATCAAAGTATTCGCGCGCAGCTTGACGAATGCATGAGTGATCTGGAAGCGCTGGACCGTGCATACCAAGCTGATGTGGAACAGGCTGAGGAAGACTTGCACACTATACAAATGGAACGGGATCAGGCGATGCAAATTGCTGAGGAGCGGGAGGAAGCCTTGCAGGATCTTAAAGCAGAGGCGCAGGAAGAATTGGATGCTATGGGTGATGAGCTGGATCAGAAGATTGACCAATGTCAGCGCATGGAGGCCGAGTTGGCTAACCAACATGAGAATCTCAAGGCCTTGCAGGCGGAAATGCGGTCAGCAAGCGAGGGCATTATCAGGCTTGAAGAAGATGCACAGGGCAACTTACAGAAGTACAAAGCTGTACAGCAAGAGTTGGATGATGCGAATCGGGAGCTGGAGCAGATGGAGAAAAGCCTCTTCGAAGCTAATAGTAAAGTGCAGCGGTTGACTGTTCAGCAGGAATCGAGTCAAAATGAGATTGCGTTCCTTCGTGAGGAACAGGATGGTGATAAGATTAAGATTGGGGATTTGGAGTCTGAGCTGAAGACGTGTCAGCTGGGTCTACAGAGTGAGAAGGATAGAACTAAAGAGCTTGATCATCGCCTTGCGGAGGAGAGACACCAGCGAGAAGTTGTTGGGGGCAAGGAGAAGCAGGAGGTTCAACGAATTATGAATGAGCTGAACCGCGAGGCCACTACTGCCAAGGATGAGGTCCGTAAGCTGAAGAGGACCCTCTCTTCAAGGGAGATCGAGGCTACATCTTGGAAAGAGCGATTTGTGGAATTGGAAAACAGTCTCCGTGAAGCTCTTGGCGACCTCAATGGCACACGCTCAAGCTTACTTGCTTCAATCACCAAGTTACAGCAGGAGTTAGATTCAACCGCCCTCGAGCTGGAGAGTACTCGCACCAAGCTGGATGAGAAAGAATCTCTACTCCGCAACCGTGATGCCCTCCTCGAGAGCCACGGTTTGGAGACTCGCAAACTGGCAGATCTCTTGGAGAGGGAGCGTCAAGCGCACCGGGCAGATAAACATTCATTCGAACAGTCACTCAAATCCCACCACCAAGCGTCGCGGACGATCTCACAGAATAACTCACGAATCTCGGACTTGGAGGCTGCACGAAGTCAGGACCGGAAGCGTTTCAGCTCGCTAGAACAACAGTATAAAGACCAGTTAAGCGAGCGTAATTCGATGTTCCTCACTATTTGGAAACGACTTTCGGCCATGTGCGGACCTGACTGGGCCCACTCGAACAGTCTAATCAACGGAAACCTGCCCAGCCAAGAAGTTATCGGGAATATGCTTTTCTGGCCAGGTTTTAGCCGCAATCTCCTGCTTGCGGTCAAGACGGTTGAAACCCACATTGGTGGCTTCAAGGCGCGCATTAAGTCTGTGGAGCGGGACTTGACAAAGGAGTATCAGAACCTAGAGCATAGTATGAACGTCCGCTTTAAGAAACTTGAGCGGATGGAGGAATTGGTTCAAAATTTGAGATCCAGCCAACAACATCACCGTTCAACCTCCTCAAATCCTTCCAGCCCCGAAATCTCCAAGCTCAGGGGTGAGAACAGGTTGTTGAAGGCCGAACTGAATCTTCTCCAATCTCATTCGCGGGCTCGTGCGGCAAATGCCGCAGCAGCTGGAGGCGGAAACGGCCACAGCTCATCAAGACAGTCTGCCTCTAACCTCGCCGCCAACACCTTATCGCGATACAGCTCCACGACTGCAGTTGATAACGCGTCCACAGCCGGCGGGCAAATACACGGACACGCACCGCAACCCAGCCGAAGCCCCAGTGCCCTCTCCCGTGGTTCCTCTGGCATTCCTCAACCATCCCAGTACTCCTCTTCATCAACACTTACAAACAATCCCGTCGCACCCGCTGGAACATCAACTTCCACGCAAGTCGCACAGCAATCTTCACACTACCATCAAGTCACCTCTCCACGTCATTCGCACTCTAGCAGCGAACCCTCACAGGAAAAATGGATAAAAAGGTTGCAGGAGCTCGAGCGCCGTCTCACAGCAGAACGCGAGGCGCGTTTACTTGACCGTTCCGGTGCGCGTAAGCGGCTGGAGGAACAGAATGCGCGCAATGAGGAGCTCGCAGCTGAGTTGGCTAGGCAAAGAATGAGGCAGCAGTATCAGGGTGCTACTGCGAATACCCCTCATAACCGAAGTAGCAGCAACAGTGGTTCAGGAGCAGGCGGTACTGGGGATGGAAGCGGAAATGGCCCAACAGCTCCGAGCCGCCATCTCTCCGCGCCACCAACCGCCGTCGTGGATGATGCGGAACGCTCCCGAGCTAGCAGGGCGACTGCCAGCACCTATCATCAGCGTCGTCGCCGCGATAACGGTAATGATACTGATCGCGAGGGCGAGGGTAGCGGAGACCCTGATGAGGGCGAGATGGTTATCATCGACCACCGTAGTAGTGGTGGAAGCGGCGGACATCAGCGGCGGCATGATAGCCAACCGTATGGTCGCAGCCAAAAGGGCCATAGGCATTCAAGCGCCGCCACAGGTACGAGTCGAGAGCAGTCACACTCATCGCGCAGTCATCGGCAACAGCGGCACTCGCACCATGGAACTGGAACGGCTGGGGAAACAGATGAGTACGATGGGGGTGATGATTATGACGATGAGTATGACGATGAGTATGATGGAAATGGGTCGGGGACGGATGATGGGGAGGGTGGATTGACCGTTGAGGTCGAGGTTTAGGTAGTTTTCTTCTGCTTTCTGCTCGGGTTTGGGTGCTCTCTTCCCCCTTTTTGTCGTCCAAGGGGCCTTTTATGGGTTGGGCTTAGGTGTTTATGGTAGCGCTTTTGTATTTCTTATTTATTTAATCCTATCTTATTTTATTTTATATCCCTTTTGCCTGTCCTTTTGCCCTTTTGAGAAACCTAGCGCAAGCGACAGATACCTACCTAACACAAATCTCGGTTGTATGAATGGTAACCTTCTCAAGAATATGTTTAGTATATTCACTTCTTTGTATCAAATTGTCGTGGATTTTGTTTCTTCTTGCTCAATAGACACAAGAAACATTTTATATTCCTCGTAATTCTCTACATGTTCTGCGGCCTTCAACATTGGCAGGTCTCAAGGCGCATGGATAGTTGAACCTATGTCAAATTTCTGATCCCCATTCAGATTTTCAGCCAGAAATTCTCCCAAATTCTGTTAAAACTACATACACTGGCTACCTTTGAGAAACTTCCGCAATGCCTTTCCCTTAACAAAGCTGAATCCTAGCCAAATGGCAACGTTGGTTGAAGCGTGTTAGTAATGCGACGTGTGTAGCTTGGGTTCATTTTAGATGGCATGAGCATTGCTTTGGCTGTGGTTCACATTTCCTGGGCACAAATTGGAACTCCGTTCAACCGTAGCCCACTGCAGCAATCCGGGAGAAAGGTGTCTGGCATCAAAAGCTGCATTACTATATATTACTTGCTACTTATTCAAAACCTCACCATCGGTATTTGCGACGGAGTGCTTGACTTTGTGTACCAAAACCCCCAACCCGCATTTGCAGAAAGGATATTGGCTTGAGAGAAAGTAAGTGAGAAAAACCTCGAGGCATTCATAACTGTCCTGTAGTTACATGTGTTGGCCCTGAAACAAGGCTTGCTGTTTGATCAAATGATAGTTCACTGATCTTCTACTAGTTAACTACGTATCCCAGTTGGCCTGTTTATACGAGGTGGCCTCACGAGCATGCCACGATATATGTCTGTCATCAAAAAAACATTGGGCCCATGCCCGATTGTTTGGGTATGATAAGCTCATCCCACGCGTGGCATCAATTCTATTATTTCAGAACGACGGATCGTATGCTCTGTGATTAAATAAGACAGAAGCATGAACCCAAAACTGTCCGGATTCCAATGTCCGACTTTGCAGCCGCACTCGCTCTTGACAAAGCGGCTGATATGCATCCAGCATCATGTCCTGGATACCTTGTGTCATGGCGGTAAGAGCTGTCGGGGGAACTTACCTGCATTCAACGCGCGCTGCGATTTTCATGGGTATCGATCTCCGGCTCGAACTTTTCGATGGCCGCGCTGACCAGAAGGATTATTCCTTTTTAAGCATGGGATTGAGTCGAGAATGAACGCTGATTGGGCGCGAAGCTCCAGCTTCGGCGTGTGTGAGATAGCCCCTGGTCAAGGGCTGTACTTTTATAACACCGACAAATTCGGAAGTTTAGTGGGAATCAGCCGCGCTGAAAGAGCTGGCTCGCTCGCGGGGCTGAGTTAGTGGTCTATTCGAATATGTTTATTGAGAGGGACGTGATTCTGCATATGATGATTCATCACGGAGCAGACTTTACTCTGCAATACACTAGATGAAATGGGGATGGGATGGATTGGACTTTTTGGTTATGACCTACATACACATGCTACGCCTACAGGTACAGTGTACTCCGTACCTAGTCACAACACCCAAGAGCTACAAATTACTACGAGAAAATGACACCCCGCGAGCTGGTAACTTGCCAATGAATGGGGGCCAAATGCAAGCCCAGCTACCCAGGTTAAGCCCTCAAAGCAAGTGAGAAAGTGACGCCCATGACCGCTTTCAAGCATGCACCAGGGTTTTCGCTGTGACAGAAAACAGACCACACAACTTAAAAAATGCACACCCCGCGAAGTGAACTTTGCGCGGGGTGGACAAATAATCAAGCTCAGAATCGAGGAGGCTGAGAGGATAAGCTTAGATCAATGATGAAGTGTAAACCCAATTGGCGATGTTCTATGGCAAATCCCTCGATGCTGGAACTGAGCCATGACCTCATACACACAACTTAACCGAGGCCATTCTTTCAAAATTTCCATTTTTCCTATTTGCCTCCTTTTCGCCATCTTGATCGAACAGTTCCATCCTCTAGCAATAATCCCGCAAGAGAAAACATGGATACGAAGACTAATAAGATCCTTCAAGAGCAAGAGACGCGACGAGAATATCGAAGCAAAAAAAGTTGATTACTTATGTATCTCTATTTTCTGAGTAAATTTGTCAGCGGGCTTGAATCTCCCCATGAATCTCACCAATTCATAGCTCAGGCTGACCGCATTTCGGGGTTTACTGCTCCGTACTGGAGTTAAAAGCAAGATGCGCTGCGTATATGCCGCTAGGGCCCCACTGGGCTGTTTTGCAAGCTTGACGATTATCAATCAAGGAGGTCGAAGTCCAATCTCAGAAGCAGGTGGATGAAATTGTTCGGCGCCGCGTACCAATGCGTGGATAAATCCCCGCGACAAAAACGCCATAGCTAGCTAAACTGTGTAATAAAAAGAATAGAAAAACAAGAAGTGAAAAAACGAGATTGCATTTTTAGTTGGCTATCCCGGCGTGGTGTTTGTGTCCTCATGTTAAAACAGTACACCTCATTTTGCAACCCCCATTTTCCGTATGTAGAGCGCGCGGAATTCGAGCTCCTTCTAGTTAACTAACCCCTAGGAAATATATGAAGAAAAAAGGAATGTGGTTGGATTTTGATGGACTGAAATTCTAGATCCTGGCCGGCCCGTGTCAATGAAAGGTGGCGGGAAGAGCTTATTTTCAAGTATTTTGACAAGAAATAGCCTACGAACATTTTCTATGAGCATTCCTTTTTTTTTCTTTTTCCCTTTTTGTTTTTCTTTTTTTTTTTTTTGCAAAATTACAGTTACATGGAAGTGCCGTACAAGGGCATGCAGAAGATTTTATTTTTAAAAACTATGCTTTTGTTGCCCTGCAAGTACTGTATATAGAACCTTCTGTTCCATGGCGGTTGAATATGGCTGATCTGGGGAAGACATGGGGGTGGCGCTTTGTTTTCTATATCAATGACACGGTGTTAAGCTTTGCGCCGACAGTCCGCCTCCCTGCCAGGACGGAACAGCATTTATGTTTCTGGGCATGTCATGTTGATGCACATACGGCCAGCGCAGGGTATAGGAGTTCCCGCACTGTTTTCAAGCTTGCTGTACCCAGTGTCTATATACGTCCTGGTTTGGGGTTATACATATCGATCGATTCACAGGAGCAGGCGCAATGCACTGTAGCTACGTGAGCGCCGCTGAAAGAGAAGCGTCAATTGAGAAATGTCGATATTTGAATACATAATATGCTACTGCTACGCAGGATTCACATAGTATATATATAAATACATGTAGATAGGTTCAATTGCATTCGGACCACGGTAGACAATAATCAGAGTAGCGAGTTGGCAAACTCAAACCACAGGCAAAGAAAGAAGGGGTCAACGATAAGTAGTATCCTGTTTTCCAAGGTGTCAGAGAAAAAAAAAGATCTGGTTCAAAAAGCAGGTTTCTCGCCACTCGCTCGATTGTTGTTTCGTTTCATTCCGTGACAGAAGCAATAGCCGAACAGAGCAATTGCGGCATTATTGGAGATGTTGTTGGAAAAAGATCGATAACAATTGATGGGATTAATGGGTTAGTTTCCCCGTGAGCGGGTATTCTAATTACCTGCTAAGGATCCGATATGGCGCAGTTGCCCTAGAACGATACTCGAAATCCATTCATTTAATTTCGCCGCTCTGGGGGAGTCAATGACAGACAGGAAATCTGGTGCATTCTTTTTTTCCAAAGCTAGAACCAAACGGACGGCTCCAGCTGTTCGTCGTGAGGGTTTACAGAGCGCAATGATAACTCAACCATGTACTACCAGACGCCAAAATGGGCAAAGAGGCAAATGTACCCCAGCAGCCATCACTCTTGAAATTGAGCAGGATTAACATGGCGAGTTAATAATCCTGAGAATCAAAAGTCAACCTGGGCCACATGTGGGGGCTTCATGGCAATTTCCCTTCATTAATAATTGTCTCGTTGTTTCGAAGCTTTGTGTCGAGGCCGAGCAGTCTCCGTTGGGTTCGGAGATCAGATATGATAGCATTTTTATTCTCATCTCTCCAATCGTCGGGCTGGTCGCCGATCAGGGCAAGAGGACGGGACTTTGACAGCGGCCGCAAGAACTCGGCGTATTCGTATGGGAAGCGGTGGGTCTTCTTCCCAGGACGAGGGTTTTGTGCTGGATCCTGGTGGAGCTTCAGGCGTGTGCGAACTTGCCATACATGATACATGATACACGATACATGAAATCATCGAAAACCCGCAGTCAAGGACTGGTCAGTAGTAGGTTTCGTCCTGCGCAAATATGATTGTGGTAGCTCTGGAGTCAATTGCTGTAAGTTGGCGTGATAGTTAACCATTGCCAGGTAAAAAATAGAAGAAAAAAAAAGAGAAAAACTAGGTCAGAGTTTCGCTCTGACAGCCCTGACATCCAGATGACAGCTCTCCCCAAGCCATGGATAAGCTCCCCAAGTCCAATCCATGTATGTTAGACAGCCAGGACGAGGAGCCATGAATGATCAAGGACAGGTCCAGGGCCTCGAAAGTAAAAATCCAAGATGGAATATGGGGAAAGGCATCTGATTCGGTACTGCGCACTGCACAGAGGGAAAACCCCTGCCTATCTCCAAAGCGATCTCATGTTCGTCTTCATTATTATCATTTAATCAGGCGTCTCAAGTGGCCAAGCATCTTGAAGTATTTCCCATCCATGCATGCAATAATCATCATCATCATCGCTCGCTCGCTGGCGCTAGTGACTCATTTATTAGCGCTGGACGCTTGCTTGCACCGAAAAAAAAAATAGAGGAAATTTGCTCTCGGGGAACTGCTTAACTCCGCCGCACGCTTCTGGACTGTATTCATAATCATGACTCTCGCATCCATTGATATTGATATTGTGCGATGTCTGCGCCTGGCGACGCCCTTTGCCATGAGGATCTGATAAGATGCATCTCGTTTGGGCAAAAGCTCGCTTTTGCAGGTACATGTGACGTCGTCCAAGCAGCCGAAGGACAAAAGTGGACTAACAGCTCGTAATTATCATCGTGTGCGGAATGTCATCATTTTTTATTATTTTATTTTATTTTTTTATTTTAACGTGTGGCCCACTTTCGGATGATCTCCAAGCATAACTAACTACACAATTCATTATTCTGCAAGGCTAAATAAACAGAGAAACAAAACCCACGACAAAAAGGATGCCTGCAATCAAGTTTTTTATTAATGGCAAATGAAGCTTCCATATTCACTGGTGTATGTTTAATTTTTGAAGCTGATGAAGAAAACGAGAAAAAGCAAAAAAACAGTAAAAAAATGCCGAGCAGCATGCCAAGCTCCATAATGCCCATTGCCCGATAACACCGCGAATCCTGTCGGCCCCGTCGGTCGAACTATTCCTCCAGATCGCAAAATAGCCATAACGAGATGTTCTCTCCGGGGGCGGGCTGTGCAATAATAATGCTCGGGCCCGACAGCTGTTTGGAAGCTCTTGAATAAAGCAATAATCTCGTTATTCCGGGAATCTGGGGCCAACGACATCTCTCTGCGGCTTTTCCGCTCCCGTCTTCAGGTAAGAGAGGAGTAAAACAGAATGCTGGCCCGAAGCGCTAAACGGGGGCTGACAATGCGATGGATGCCTGCCTTGTGGATAGGACATCCATCACTGTGGACTCCGCATCGGCTTCGCCAAGGGCCGACGTGCGAGTTTCTCCGTTCCTTCTTTTCGAGCTTCTCGAACAATCTGAATAATGAATAATAATGCGGGAAATAAACTCGGGCTTGGTAATAATGTTCCGGCATGGACATCCCCCGGGCTCCTGTAACAGCCTGAATAATTGATGCGAAGGAGTGAGTCAAAAAGGCCCAGCAGCTCGGATTCTGATACCCGCCGGAGCTAGGTTAGTTTTCCTGGTTTGGCGGAAAAGTCGCCTTGCTGTCAAACTAGTTCTGTTCTTGTCCACTGTTCGCCAATGCATGACAGGCGTGTATAGTACTTTTGCAGCTTTTAGCAATTCGATGTTTTCCCATTTTCAACATCCTTGAGGACATCGATGTATGTGGGAGCGGAGTCGCGTGGTCCGCAATCGACGAGAAAATGCCGGGCCCGGTCTGAACTAGTTAATCATTGAGAAGAAGAAGACCTGAAGGTTGAGAGATATTTGCTTTCGATCTTCCATCTTCCGTGCCGCGACCCGGATTTCCGTGTCGATGTCATGGCGCTTTTTCACAAATCTCGTCGGAGCGGAACTTGGAGCTCCAGCCAGGGCAGAGCCACAACGGCGCCTTTTTTTTTTTCGATTCGAGTTTATTTCCCGTTTCGTCGTCGCGGTTGTTCTTTGCTCGGCTGCAGAACGGGTGACGGAGCAGCCTGAATCCCGGTATTGTATTGTATGTATGCAGTGTATTGTTGTTTCTGTGTATGTACTGTATGTATCAAATCAGTATAAGGTATTGCTGTATGTAATTAGCTCTGTTGCCCGCCAGCAGAGGCTTGTGCCTGAAGACATGACGTCGCGCTGGCGGCCAAGACGGTGCACCTTCAGCTATTCTTATCTCTTGGCCCCTGGCTACAGTAGCTTCAGAAGGGACGCGCATTCTGTCCAACGCCTCCTATGACATTGGTAGGTGGTCGGTCGAACAACAGCGGATGTGTAATTCTAAAGATTGCCTGCCCAGCTAACTAGTTACTCTATATAGTTAGTTCGTCCTTACACAGTACCATGCCTGACAAGATGAAAACGAGCCAGGGGAGCTCTTGTCGCTTCGTATTTCGGCATTGTCGTATCGTATCAACTTGCTCAATTTGATGCCTCGAGTTCAGCTTCAGATTAATGTATTATATTATCTGTTGATGCTTGAGCAAGGCGGACAAATCTCAGCCGAGGGAGCAAGTTATGATTAGTCAACCTTCGTCAGCAGCCATCAGAGTTTGTGACAAACTCAAAACGTTCTTTCTTCCTGCTTGGTTTCGGCCAGCAGGGCTCCATGATTTCTGTAAAGCTTTCCAAGCTGAAACACGTTTAAAGAGTAGCAGCAGCTGTCAAATCAGGCAGTATCTGAGAGGACCCTTGGAGATAGACGCCGTGCAAATCGAAGCGTAAGAGACCTGGCAAGTGAGCTTGAACAAGAACATGGAAACGAGGGGCAGAGTTAAGTTAGGGCTTGGTCCGAAATACGGTGACGCACATTTGCAAAAATGAAAACGAGAGGAACCTTGTATATGCCCTGTACCGAGTTTCAAAATAAAACGCAAAAAAAAAAGAAAAGAAAAGAAAAAAAAGAATACCCACATCCGCCTAACCTAAACCGCGGTAGGCTGCTCCTTGGCCAGGGTTCCACGGTAGGAGGCTTGGGGGCTGGGTCCATGATTTCCAGCGCATGGAGCTCCTTGCCTTTGGCTTTCTGCGGGCGCTGGAAGGTTTGGGTGCTGCTTTGCTAGCTTAAGTCCGTGGTGATATAATCAATATGTAAAGGCCCGCTCGCCCTCGTTTTCGATCATGTTTCCCGGAGGAAGGCTCAGTTGGTCTGCTTCATTATTGCTGCCGTTGTTGTTGTTGATCTTGCTTGGTATAACTACTAACTATATATACTATTTTTATTTTTATACATTCTTCTTCTATCTACAGCTTGATTATCGGTTGTCTCTCTTATACTTCTGCTTTGCAACCTTTCGAGAGCTTATCCCCCGTCCCTCCCTTCCTCCCTATTCTTATAGCCAGCTCGGTCGGAAAATAATACATACCTGCGAAAGTCATTCTTATATTGAAGCAAAGCTCCCCATTCGCCTCGTCGTCTCGTCCTCAAGGTGCTCCGAAGTAACTTAGTATATCTTCATTTCGGGCACAGTACCTACCATCCGGTCTGATATATTGGCGGCGCTCTCAATTGCGATTAGTTTCTAGATACAACATAATCTAGATACACGGTATCGCATCCGGTCTATAAAATCCTTTGCCCATCAGAGTGTCCCCGCAAGCGTCAGATCATCAAAGAGCTCAAGCTGTGGAGTGTGGTGTGGAGATTGGCGCAAGATCGCGGTGTCCGGTATCGAGATATCTAGTTCCAGCAACCTTTTGCGCGCTCTGGCGCCATATCATAGCTTGGCCTCCCATTCGCAATGACGGCTCACCAGCCTAGCCCCCCCGCGGATGCTTCATCCCCGTCAGAAGGCAATGTCCGCAAAAGAGTGTGCAAAGCCTGTGACCGGTGTCGACTAAAGAAGTCAAAGGTGGGTGTTGGAAATCCGTTCTCAGGGGTTGGATGCGCCTGGTATCATCACGTGCTAAAATTTAGGGGTTGAACTATAGTGCGATGGAGCAAATCCATGCGGGCGGTGTAAGACTGATAATGCGATCTGCGTGTTTGGAGAACGGAAAAAGGCGCATGATAAAGTATATCCTAAAGGGTGAGCTTGACTTTTGCACCCTCTAGTCATATATTTCGGTGTTTGGAAAGGTTATATGGTTTAATGGCCCTAAACATTACCGTGCTAATTTCTTTTATAGATACGTTGAAATGCTAGAGCAGCAACAGGCACAGCTAGTTACCGGCCTTCAAGCACTCTATAAGATGATGCTAGACGGAGAAGAATGGCCGGGCGAGCCTCTCAAGGAATCGGGAAACGGACACCCCCTCACGCACGACATCCTAGAAAGATTAGGAGCGCTTAAGCAAGAGGGTAACTCGAGCGATGAGCCATTCGAAGATGATCTGCAATTAGCGCAAAAGAGGCTGATTGCCAATGGTGCTGGATTTATGCAACGGCAAGACTCAACAAGTGGTTCGGAAAGTGAACATTCGCCAATATTCCCCTCGAGACCGTCCATGTTTGACACCCCGTTTGCGATGAATCCCAATCAACTCCCGCCTACCCCTCCGAGCCCACGCACTTTTCCTCCCAGAACACATCAGATTTCAGATCAAATAATGGAAGGAATGTCGCAACACCAGCAATTCATGCTGCAGCATCAGCGCCAGCAACAGCAGCAACAAAACAAGGATAATCTCCAGCAGCGCCAGCAAGCGATGCAGCATCAACGGAACCAATTCCAGCAAAGACAGCAAATGGAGATCCACCGACAACAGCAAAAACACATCCAGCAACCGACAATGACTCCGCAACGCCTTTCACAAGTCCAAGCCACCCAAACTCAAATGCAAATGCTTCTCAGTGCTCCCGGGGCCCCGCCATCTATGAACCCTAGCCTCCTTCAGCGACAGCAGTCATGGTCACAAGGAGGTGGTTTAGACGACAATATGGACCTCTCGCTCGATTCGCCTCTAATGTCATTTGACACGCCACAGCAGACACAAGCGTTTGGTCGGCCGACTTCGCTAACTGGCGGGCTTAATTCGTGTCTGCCGATACAGCCAGACTGGATGGAGGATGCTGACTTTAAAGCATTTCTGAATCCAAGTGTTACAATGATATAGGGCGGAAAAGGAAAACCAGCGAATATTGGCATTAATTCATTGACTCGGCTTTTTTTTGTTATTTCTTCTTTCGTTCCCCGTTCTACTTTCTTTCGCTCCATCCATAACGTTTTCATGATTATTATTTTCATCTCTGCGCACCTGTCTGAATAGACCCATTTTGCATTTCTCTCGTTTCCCTTCCCCTCTGGGGCCCTCGACATCTCATCTCAACATTAATGACGACCAACGAATTACATTGATTTTATTTATTACCCATTCTCGTTCGTTTGCATTTTGAATGAACCCTTTTTTCAATGCTTCAACCTTCTCTCAACCCCCTCTTCGCAGCTATGTAATCACCCTACCCACGCGCTATAATCACCGTAAGGGTCGGAAGAAGACTGCATGATCGTTTTGACATATTTTTATCCCATCTGTCTCTTTTCGAATTCTACAAACCAAAAAAGCAAGCTTGAATATCACGCTGCACAAGCAAGCTCTCTCTTCGTTGCCCTGGAGAGCCAGAGAGATGGAGATGGATCTGTATAACTCCTGTCTACTTTGCAGCCCGATCATATTGCGGGGTATGTGTCAAGGGAACATTTCAATCAAGACCGATATCACCTCTCGCTTCTAGCTCCTGTGTGTCCGTCCCACTTGTTTGAGAATCACCCTTTTGAGCATACAAAAGTTCCCTGCGCTGAATACAGTTGTTTTTCCCCTTTGATTTGAATATTAAGTGCCAGCCTTTTTATTTTTATTTTTGGTTTTGGTTTTGGTTTTTTTCCCTTTGGAACATCATTGACATTTCTTACGCGCTTTTGGTTATATTTTTGAAAAACCTATGTAATCTATGTGTATATATATCTATATATCTGTCCTAATTAATTAATCAATCGGCGAGCTTATGGACGTGCAAGCCAAGCACTGTAATCACCTGAGTGAAGGTAGTGAGAGCAATGAACCAGCCCCAACGTCCTTTTTCACACAGCGGGCCTGCATGTATGATATGTGGGATAATTTTTTGATACAGTATAGCTGGCTTTTTTTTTTTTTTTGAATTTCGAAAATTTGGGCTGCATTTTGATTCTTTGCATAAGATACGCCATACAGAGGCTCACGATAAAGTATTGCAATAAAAAACATTGCTTGTGAAAGCATCTTTTTGATCATCCTCTTTCAATGAACATTTATTAGCTCAATGAATCTAGAAGACTGTGAGATTTTTTTTCTTCTTCTTCTTGATTTTAAGTCACACAGTTCATGATACTTGTTTCATTCACTGAGTAGTATCTTCTTCTGTTTTTCAGCACTGCATGTAGGATGTAAGTCAACTCCCATGCGGCTAAAAGAAACATGAACATTTTGAAGACTATCAAATGTTCTTGAAATCTGATTATCACTGTAAATGAGATTTAGAAAGTCTAAGCATTTTCCACAATTGAATAATTGCAAAATAAAATAGCTTCACTGGAAACTCATCACAAGTTCAGATTTGTTGAATCATGAAATATTGTACATTTTATACATTTTATACGCGAAAGCCTGGCACAGCTTTTGTTTTCCAAATTATGCCAGAGAGCCCGGAAGAAATAAATTCATGTCTGAGGCTTCGCCAAATGACCAGTGCGCAGGTACTTGTTGGCACGATGACAGCTGCTGGACAGCTCAAAGGAAAATCTTATTCTCTGACTGCCTGAGATTCAGGCACTCAACAGAGTAAATGTTGAAAGTATATGTCAACTTTCAACTTGGACAGGTCGCTCATCATGACGCACTCAGAAAGTGCTGCTTCATAAACTTGATATGTGCAGAGGAGAAACCAAATGCGATCTGGCTTAAAATAGAACAAAGCGCTGACAGCACGTGATAGAATAGCCCTAATTCAAGCTTGCCAGCCACATCAAAGCTTTCAATAATATTGTTAAATGGAGATTTTTAAGGTGAAGCTCATCAAAAGTTACCACTAGTCAACTGAACTCTGTTTGGCTTTGTAGTTCTCTATTGAATGATCGCTATTTTTGCTTAATAGTTGCTGATGAACTGGGAAATTCTACATATGATGACATAGTTATTATGCATGCACATTTTGCCCCCGCTTGTCTTTGTTCTTTGTGCACAGCGAGTGGACCCTCCGTCAACATCAAGCTGTGGGTTTTGCCCAGGCGGGTAAGCCAACCAAAACGCAGCCAATAGCCTGCCAGAGTCCGTTTGGATTTCCGGCTAAATGCCGCGGGATGACGTGCAGCGCCGATTCGAGCGCAGCTTGGCGGGGCGTGGAGAGTTGAGGCATAGAGAAATGGAAAACACAGGCTAAGTAAGGCATATATACCCTCTGGATAGGATGCTGTGAGGGAGTGCGATTTCGTATCATAAATGTAATAGTACCGCTTTTCCTTTCTCTAGGGGGTTTCGCTCGTTCTGACAATCTATAGGGAAACTGATCCCGACCTCAATACTGTCGAATATCCTGTTTTCCTTTCTGGCGGGGTAAGTTACATTTCCATCTGGTTGGTTCGTTCCCTACGTAATAGTAATTTCAGCAACCATCGCCCAACCTCCCAAGTTCTCCTAACTACCTCCAAATGTGCCTACACATCAAAATCCAACCTTATTAAAACATGGCATCCACTTCAGATGAATCTGCCTTCACCTTCATTCCACTGGGTGGTATTCTCCAGGAATTTCGCGTTGCTGGCCAGAACATCGTCCTAGGCTTCCCCACCGCGGAGCATTATGCCAAGTATAACACCGCATACTTCGGCGCAACTATCGGCCGCACGACAAACCGACTGAAGGATTCAGTCATTAACAATCTCAATGGAGAAACATACACCATTACAACGAAACAGGGCCCTAATTCATTGCACGGCGGGAAGGCTGGCTGGAGTTCCAAGGTCTTCGACGGCCCCAAAGCTGTGTTTAAGAACGGAAAGGAAGGCTTGGAGTTCAAGTACCTAAGCAAGGATGGTGACGAGGGGTATCCGGGCACGGTGGAACTGAGGATATGGTATACGGCTGGCAAGGAGGCAGGGGAGGAGGGGAAGCCGTCCAAAACTGTCCTGGAGATTGAGTACGAGGTCGAGTTCGTGGGAGATGAGTGCGAGGAAACTGTGGTGGGAGTTACGAATCATACGTGAGTGGACAAGTTTCGTGATAATTTATTTCATCTGACGACACATGTATCGCTTCTTTCATATTCTTTTTTGAAGAAAATTAATTTGAATTAAATTAATCCTTTGCGAAGAGGATACCTGGCTAATACGACTTCTGCACAGTTACTTCAACCTAGGTGATGGACCGACCATCGAAGGCACAGAAGCAGTTTTGGCTACAGACAATTATCTCCCCGTTGATTCCACAGGTATTCCCATCGGTACAGTAGAGCACTACAATTTGACAGAGGTTAAAAAGCCTTTCTTCCTCAACGCAACCTCCCCAGACATTGACGACTGTTTTGTGATGGATACGGACCCGGCCTCAATACCAGTCGACACCCGATCTCGGCCACTGCGTCTAAACGGCGCATTCAAACATCTGATCACAGGTATTAATCTCGAAGTCCATTCCACGGAGCCTGCTTTCCAGTTCTACACTGGAAAGTTCATTAACGTCCCTTCGGTTGGTGGGGCGCCTCCACGGGGACCCCGTTCAGGCTTTTGTGTGGAACCCAGTCGATATATCAACGCGCCGAACGAGCCCAATTGGAGAGGAATGAGTGTCTTGAAGAAGGGCCAAATTTGGGGGTCCAAGATTGTGTACAAGGCATGGAAGGAGTAAAAAGAGAGTGGTACCCTCTAGGTTTGGTCTGTGAGAATTGAAGTTGAGATGGAGACTCCGTCTAAGTTCTTACGCTACGTGTTACTTTATCACGAAGTTACTCTAGATTTGCAAGTTTGTACTGTATGTTTGTTTACTTTGTGCTTTATGGCTAATGTCTCTTGACTTGGTTCCTATACCGAATTCTCACGCCTGTACCTCGCATGCCCAATGAGAAACGGAAAACTTATCCCCTTTCCGGCCTGCACCAATTGATACGGTGGAGATGATCTTGTTTTGCCTGCAGTACGATCCTGTTGCTTGAATGCCCAATGCACAGCATCGATGTTTTTTATTTTTTTATTTCCAGACAAATTCGACGGTCCTCCAATCCGGACACAACTCTTCAGATTTTTCGAAAACTATTATCCTCCCAAGGCAACTTAACTGGCAGCCCCTCAGAAAGTTGGCCAATTGCTTTTTACCATCTGCTGTGGTTTCAATTTAAAGGATGTTGAGTTTGTGGAACCTGGCCCGATATGAAATACACCACCGTGCATCATTTATCATCCAATCTTTTGAGACTCTCAGATGATGTAAGTTTGGATAGTTCTCCGTAAAAACATGGCAAGCTGCCAGTATCATTGCAAATAATCGACGGACACAGCTTGGGTATGCGTAATGTGCCAACTCCTGGTCTTACCATGATTTTCTTCCTTCACGAAGTAGCGGTGTCCATTAACTATCAATGAGTTTGCAGCGACTTCCACGCTCACAGAATGCCTAATCGCAAGACGGCTCTCCCCAAGGCCCCGCCCACTGCCATTGTTAAGCAATAATAGGGGAGGTTGGCGGAGGAAGAGCCGCGAGCCAAAGTATAGGTGATGCGCCGGAACAACATATTTTCCCGCTCCGGTTGCAGGTGACCAACAAAACCCTAATTAATTAGTTAACTAACTACCAGAGAACTCTCCTCAATCCTTTTCAACCTCTTCTAATAACTAATTCCAGAGCGTTCCCAGGAAGAATCACTTACCTGGCACTTCTGGCAGCTTGTAAAGTGAAACGAGCTGACAAGAGCGGTTTTGTTTCGTTGTCTCAACATGGCTAGAAGCATTCAAGTTCTTTCTGGGTTCTGTCGTCTGACTTCAGCGGCAATTCTAACGGATAAAGAAAGGCGAAAAAAAGATGCACTATCAATTATCCTGCTCCCTAATGATTATTCTTGAATAATCGTACATCCATATACCATCAGAGAACAATCATACACATCTGAATACCTCACAGGGTCATTGGCATTGCACTTTTATGTTCTCTTGCATTCCACGAACTTCACTAAACTCCTGGGTAGCAGCTATTTTATTTCTGTCGCTCAATAATGCTATTTGACTCAATGTTCAAATCAGGTTTGCAGCCCGCGTCTAGCAGGCAATGAAATGAAAATGGCATCGCGGCTACTTTCATATTATGTCCATTTCCAAAACGGTTTTCTTTAATCTGTTTAGTCAACTACCGGTTGAAAGGCGCTTTTCCTTAACTCCTTCATCACCCCTGTATGGCTTTGTTCATACTGAACAAGGCCCTCGAACTTTAAATATTTCATTGTCTTCTCACAACTCTTTCGTTCAATCCCTTCTCTTTCTTTAACTGATATACGGGTCTCCATCGAGATCCATGAAGGGCCCATTAAAATGGCAGTTTTCAATGGACAAGCACATTGCCTTGGTTCCTGGACGAACACATCGAAGAAAGAAAGACGCATCGAGAGTTCTATTTTGAAACTGTCGGTGTGTTCGAGCCAGAGATGTGTATTGACATGCTTGATTCACTATTAATGGATTGAATTGTGCCCATCATGGAGTTGCTACAACTGTCAAATTTGGTCTTTTTAATATTAACATGGCCAACTACACATTCCTCCATATAAAGACCTACAATACGTGATTCCCCTTCCAGTCCAATACTTCCTCCTCGCACGCTAGGCGTTGACTTGATATCGCAATTGCATCCTGCATGTACTTTGCGCCTTTCTTGATTGATATCGAATACGAAAATCCCCGGGAAGAAAACCCCTTGAGAGCTTCAGGTCCCACCCGCATCGGACACACTCATCATACAAAATAAAACCAAAGAAAGGAAAGACGGTGATCGAGGACGACAGTCGAGAATCATGTGCTCCCAGTTTTACAACCACCACTCTTGCGGCCACGCAATATTCGTCCGGACGAAAACCTGCGGATTGAAACAATTCTGCCCCCTGATCAAAAAGGAGCCCATCGGCATAAATTACATGTGCGAACGATGCGCTGCCAACATTCTATTAGCCATGAAGAGGGACTTGACTACTAGCCGTAGCAGCAGCACATCGGGCACTCGGAGCCCCAGATACGCGGGCAGGTCAACATCGAGATGAAAAATACGGATTGGGATGTTGGCGGAGGGAATATGTTTTCATTGCTAGTCACAAATTTACCGGCATTAAATGGCGTATTGCATTTGTTCTTTTCATTCTGGAGGGCCGTTTGCTTTGGGGATTTTTTACGGATACTGGGTTTCTTGATTTAATTACTGGAACGAAGGGTTGCTTGTTGGGTCGAGCCTGGTTGAAAAAATCAGAAAACCATACCCCATAATGAGGTCAGTCGTCATAACGATTTCTTCCTCGTTTCATGAATGCACTGTACAATAGTACCAAAATAGAATAAAGCCTATCAAACACTAAAGATTTCAACGTCGATAGATAAGTAGCTGCATCTCTTGCAGGCGTAATAGTTGTCTAGTTGGGCTTGGATGGCTGCGATGAGCGCTTCGGTGTCCTCGGGCTCCATGACCCGAGCCATCCATCCTCTTGGCTAAATCTTGCATGTAGATCGACCCAGAAAGACAACGGCCTCGGAAACTAGCAGACTTTTAAAAAAGGGGGTAAAAGAATATTTGCGTCATTCGTTCTTGAATTTGTAGAAGAGCCGTTGGCTAGTTAATGCATGGATAAATAGAAAATCCCCTGCTTACCCTCATATACCTAGTGGGTGAATCCAACAATAAAGGAATACTGGAGTCGATCTACCGCAACGCAAATGTAGTATTTTTACCTTTCCACTAATTTTTTAAAATATTAAGGCTTTCTGTGAGTGAGTAGCTAGAAATAATTATTTCAGATATTCACAGTCAAATGGATGCGGTTCTGTCGTATTCGGGATATCCAAGAGCCACCTCCGTAGAGCTAACTAGAAATTACGTCATGACTTTTCTCGTCTCCCTCCTTCCATTGGGCCTGGTAGACAGTTTTCATTCGCTCTCGTCTCTTTTACCTCATCATTTCCGACAGAAAACATAGCTTCCACGGAGCGCGAGGCAGTTTGCCCGATTCCACAACTCAGTAGATATTATTCAGCCCTGATAGGATTACCGATATCCACAGCCACATTTCCGGCAGTCTGTACGGCATTTGGTGAACGAGTCCCTCCCTTCCTACTAATTTCAACGACTGCAATCCCGTTCAGCTACATGGAGCATCTGAATCCCAACTGGCTGGGTTGAAACAGAGGGCGCAGCTCGCCGCTCATTTCTGCAAGTTGCGACATTGTGGATGCCTTCGTCATGAAAGATGACAACCCCCTTCGCAGCGCGACGAGGCAAATCCGAGATCGAAGATCTGGGGCCGTTCTAGAAGCTTTGGGGCTTGTAAGCTTGCTTCGGCTATGAATGTCATTGATCGAAAATTTCAGCGCCTGGCAAAGAAGCCGTTGTTTGCCCCAGCGTATGCTGCAGGTTAGAGCACACTAAGCCTTGATGGACGATGCAAAGTTCGAGGAACTTGGCGCTGGCAGTTATTGATTTCGCGTTTCTCGGGTTCCAAAATTGGGCACTAATGTTTCCCCCCTCAAAGGCTTCGCGAACCTTGAGCTCCCTATCAAGGATTGAACCAATCGAGGCAGAACAAACCTTCCCCTGCAAACAACGATTTACACGCGCACGTCTCCCGTGAGGAAGGGAAACACTAGGCAGGGCGCATAGAGAGCTTTTCTTCTAGGACTGTGTGTTGCAATCCAATCGCCTTGCCAATTGGGGGGAAAGGAGCGTATTTCCGCGCAAGCAGGTAAGCATCAGCCACGGCTGAATCCAACCTCCCGAAACTGCAAGGAGATAGTGCACCTTGACCAGAAATCAAAGCTGGGGGTGAGAGTCTTCGTTTGAAATGCGCCGAGAATGGACTAATCTTTAAAAAAAAAAAACGTATTTTCGATGGCTGAGCACTGCTGTCAACAATAGCGTGTCCTCAGGAACCCCTGAGCTCTCAAAGCTGCAAAGAAGGATGCACGTTTTCCCCCCCCGAACCGCACTAAAAGCCGAGGCCACGTTCTTGGAGTTCAGGCAGAAGCATTTTCCATGTACCCCCTTTAAATTAATGACCAGGAATGGACTTCGCCTGGGTCTTTGATAGGGACAACAACACATTCATTTGGCTGACAGTACGCAAGCAAAGGAGGCTTGCTTCTCAGTATTTAGGATTTGAGGATGCGATGCCATGCAATGGAGTGGTCAACTGATGACAGGTTCGTCCGATTCGCGCTGTCGTATTCGGGGTCGGGGTCGGCCAAGAGCAGTTTATTGCAAGAAGCATGGATTGTTTTATGCTTGATGAGGTTGATGGAGGATATTTTTTGTGCGCGGGTATTTTTTTTAATTATTTCTCCTTGCGACATTTTCGCAAATACGGCGTAAGGTACGTACGCTGTATAGCGTGTATTGAAAAAGCCCTGAAATGTATAACACGTACTTACCGTATTGTATTTATTACCACTGACGGATATCGCATTGGAAGCATTATTGCTCATTGATTGCACTTCTTGTTCGTTTTGAATATTTTGAAAGTACTGTATATATGCAGGACATTGTCTACAGACATGTTTCAGCTGGCAAGCCGAAGAAATGACGCCAAAGAAAGAATGGCTTCTTTCCTGACCTCTTAGTGCTTCTTTAAATACATTGAAGCTACGTTCAAAGAACTCCTTTGAAGACACGCTCTTTATCTATCCCAGACAACCTCTATCCTAATATTCTGTTGAAATCCACTTGGTTTCTATCAACGCAGATTACAACAATTTGAGAAATCTATTCTCACCACATCGTCACTTCCACTGCCCCTCTTCACCTGGAGGTCAGCCAATTCAGCCCCAAGTGGCCCAGAAGCAAGTGTGAAACATTTTTTTGAGATTTTCAGCTGGTACTCCACAGCATCAGGGTGTGCCTTAGCAAGGCCGGTCCAACGGCCATGCATCGTTCATACACGCCTAGCCGCCATCGCATTCAATGTGAGTAATCTTTCGGGGTAGAACACCTGCTACATCTCCGTCCGAAAAATAAAAAGCCCGAGGCTTTCCCCGGGTGAAGCTCCTCCCACCTAGCTTGGAATGCCATCGGCCCCAAATCTCTTGTGTAGACACGGATAGCTAATTTCCAGCCAACCGTACCGATCGTCCTTGTCCATCGTCGTCATTGCATGATGTCGCCGTTCATGAGAATCTCACCGCTATTAAATTAATAGCTAGGAACCCCCTCAAATATGCAATAGCAAGTCAATGAAGCTAGAAAGAAAACCAGTGGTATTGACCCCGCGTCCAGTGCGTCCGATTTCAGGCCTGTTTCAAGGCCCGCGATGTCTCCGCCTGCACGAGCACCTCTGGCCATATCCCACTCATGGAACGCGAATAATCTTCTATATAGGTAGTTAGATGCATACCGGGTTCACAGAGGTGTATTGGTCTTGCTTCTCAGAAATCGAATCTGAAACCTAGGGATCACTGATCCCTTAATGAAAAGGGGGACTACAACCGTTATCATCCCCGACGAGGAGCCATGATACAGCTGCACAGAGCCCGCAAGCGCGACAGGATTGGTTCGCCCTATCAAAACCTCGACATGCAAATGAAAAAAAAAAAAAAAAAAAGACTGACAGTCGAGAGGCAGAGAACTGTTCTGTAAGAAAAACCAAATCCTGTCATTCCTTGTGCCGGTCAACCGTTTGGCCCGAAAGGTGGGAAACGTTGGTCTTTTTTTGGCGAGCAACGGTGGTGGAATCCAGCCCACCCATGTGATCGCCTATATTTGTCAAGCTACGGCACACGGCACACGCGTGCCGAAAATACCATAGAATGATCTGCTACGTCCCGGGTTTTTTCTTCAAGGGACACGGGTATTTTTGTAGCTGTCTGGTTCATCGGGCGGGGGGTGGGGCGGGTGGCCTCTATAGTTAATTTTGTGATTCGCGAAAGACATACAAAAAGTAAGAGAAAAAGGCTCAATAGCGGTATATCAGAGTTTGAGTAAACGACTCATATGGCACCTATTTTTGACATCCCATAGCTAGGCCGGAGATCGGCACATCAGAGATAACTACGGAGTACAAGCGGCTCAGCGCAGTAATCCCCACGGGAGCAAATTCGGGCTCTGTCATGTCATTCTTCCTGCATGGCCCAGCTTTTTACTCAAGTCGAGCTCAGACCAATCCTTGCTGATGTCTATCAGGATCGGGCGGTGATTGCAAAAAGGGCATATCTCAAACCGGAATTAAATGTCGTCCTCAGGTAGACGTCCACGGGTCCAGCGCGTGATATCTATTTCTGAGCAGGATCCCGCACTCAGCCCGACTCACGGAATCGGAATCGGAATATCGGGTGCTCAGGTTCCCGATACCCGATGCCAAAGCCCGAGAAAGCCCCGTGTGAGGATTATTATTATATAGTTACTTCGGCTAGCCCTAGATCATGTGCACCCAGCCTCATTAGCTAATCGTTGATAATAATAGAACAAAGTCCCGTGACCCGGACCTGCGGCTGGCCCTTGGACAACCGGCGGCTAGCCCTAATCGGGAAAGTACGGACGTCAGCCTAGGCGGGTTTGCCGTGTGGAATGAGGGGTGATGTGGCGGCTATCCTCAACACAAAAGATGAAGAACAGCGAATCCTATAACTAGTTAGTCTAGCATCTGCATCTGCGTCTGCGTCTGCGTCTGCGTCTGGTCTCGCAAAAAACGATCGTCGTTGTCCTGGCTTCTTTGACAGGCTGCATAAGACCCTCCAATCGCCTTAATTTGCACCCCGCCCGAATACCTAATCCAATCATCGCGAAGACTCCGCAGGCGCGCGCGCCATAGATTCCACTCCGACTAACAAATAACTATTTGGATACGAAAGTACAGAAGCTGCTCAAGCCCATCTGTTATCATGGCGTCAGCGCACGGTGACCTCGGCCACCTTTTACCACTCAATTTCAAGCAGATGATAACTGCTTGGCTGGAGGAGGATTGCCCGAGTTTCGACTATGGTGGGTTCGTTGTCGGAGAAGCTGAAGGTGAAGCTAAGCTATTGGGAAAAAGCAAGGTATGAAAATGCCTTTTTAGAAGTGGCTCCTTTTTTTGCTTAGGGCTGTTGCGTATTTGTTGCGATCGAGAACGGAGATGACTTTTTGCGGGGTTATGTTTGGCCCCGCCCACCTCCCCCAGGAGCAGTGCAAACTGAATTGGGGATCAGATCATAGGTGGAAAAATTGATTTGTCTTTTGGCTACACATGCGATGGTAGCTGTTGCAGATATGTTTTGAGCCATTGATGCTGTATGCATTCTTAGAATGTCGTTCCTCAGCCTCTTTGTTTCTTGCTACATGACCAAAATGAAGAAATCGACTCTTGAGGTCGAACAGTTATCACGTTTGAAGTGAAGGAATATGTTTTATATTTTGGTCATATACGCTTTCCCGCATATCACTAATTGGATTTTATTTTAGGGCGTCGTAGCAGGTGTGCCTTTCTTCAATGAAGTGTTCTCACAGCTAGGCTGCACGTATGAGCCATCCTTCCCTTCTATCCCCTGATTCCATTGTTTTTATCCCCTTCAAACCGATACCTATATGCAAAATTGAGGAACCCTATCTAATCACTTTCGTTTCTTTGCCTTTTTGGTTTACTAGTGTTGAGTGGAAAGTCAGTGAAGGCGAATCGATCGAACCGATCACAGTATGTGCAATCGTTCGAGGCCCCATGCGCAAAATCCTCCTGGGCGAGCGAGTTGCGTTGAACATCATGGCACGGTGCTCTGGAATTGCCACGAAGTAAGCCCTCCCCCCACCAGGACTATGGCCTGTTCGCAATGGACCCAAACTAAAAAAGAATTCCGCCCAAGGACATCCACCCTCGTCAACATCCTCCGCTCTCATTCCTGGAACGGAATCATAGCCGGAACCCGCAAAACGACGCCCGGCTTCCGCCTCGTGGAGAAATATGGCATTCTTGTCGGCGGCGCCGACCCGCACCGCCACGATCTCAGCTCCATGACCATGCTCAAGGACAACCACGTCTGGGCCTGTTACAATAAAGGCAAAGCGCAGTCTGCAACGACAGCGTCAATAGCCGAAGCCATCCCCACCGCCGTCGCCGCTGCGCGCGCGGCTGCGGGCTTTTCCACCAAAGTCGAAGTTGAGTGTCGCAGCATCGAAGAGGCGCATGCCGCCATCGCTGCGGGCGCAAACATCATCATGCTTGACAACTTCTCCGCATCAGAGGTGGGCGGGGCAGCGAAACTGTTGAAGGATCATTGGACGGCTAAGGGGAAGGCGCGCGGCTCGTTTTTAATCGAGGTTAGTGGTGGGTTGAATGAAGGGAATGCGGCGTCTTTTGCGGCTGAGGATGTGGATATTTTATCCACTAGCAGTATTCATCAGGGGGTGGGGATCGTGGACTTTTCGTTGAAGGTCTCTTTGAGGTAACTAGGCATGGGATAGGTCATGCTAGAGGAGGTAATATTAGCAAATTGCGGCTGGTACATGATTATGTTCCTCTTCCCAGATGTACTGTGCCATTGACAACCCGCCCCTGTCTGCTGCCAACCCTTATCATTGTCGTGGCTGTTGTGTTTGGAAGATAACAAGGCTTGAAGTAGATGATGTGTACATATTATAGTCACCCTTTGAAAATGTCAGACCAACTGGCCTTGATTAAGAATTCTCCCGACCATACAACTTCCCACTTAGCTAGCAATCTTTAATCAAACAAGCTTTACACCCTCCACCTATAAACTATGTATCAATTGTACTTTCCCGACTGCTGTGTATATCCCAACCCCCGGGCATCGTAGCCAAAGCTACTCGTGAGGCTAGACATGCTTCACGGAAGGAATCTTTTGGTTTGCGCGATATCAGCGGTCTAAATACGTATATATCCATAAAAGTCGAAAAGGGTTGCGACAAACTACATCATGTACACGACATGTGTACAACCTCCTTGACAAATAACTATCAAAATACGTACAATAAAGAAAGGAAAGGCTCGTTTTGCGTTCTAAACGAGGGGGCCCAAAAAAGCCGCAGAGGAAAACAGAGAGAAAGGTCGGACCGGACGTCAAGTAATTGAAATGAAAGGCAAAAAGGTATCTAACAAAAAGGCACATATATCCCGGAAATACATAGTGAATAAAAATAGACATTTTGAAAACATGGTGAATTGGTGGGGAGAAAAGTGAATAAAATGAGAAATGAGAAGAAAATGAAAAAGGGAACAAAATGTCAAAATGTAAACGAACGTGATAAGAACATGATTGGTAAAGGAATGGTGTATTTTGCAAGGAAATCAACGAGTGGTAGTTGCAGGGGCGCACGACTAGCAAGCACCACGGAGTGGCAATCAGAGCAACTAGAAAAAGCCGTGGGGCATCGATCCCGCGAGATCATATTAATATAGCAGCTCTTCACTCCCCAGGGCATAAAGGAAAAAGGAAAAGAGAAAACGGATCATATAGAGAGCGTGTGCTATTAAGGGAATATACCAACATCGAGGACGGGGAATAACAATGAATCATGAACATGCAGTCAACAACCGGTTCAAAAACCGATGGTAAAAATGGGAAAGGTGATGATGATGATAGATAATAAAAATATAACGTGGTAACATATGCACAAATAAAACGAAAGGGGTGTTAATGAACAGAGTCGCAGAATCTGCGAACGGCTGCAACATGCCTGTGTGGTGGGTCAACGCGTTTGGCATGTCAAACCTCAGCTGAGACAACGAATTCACTGGGTATCTTCGATATATGTAAGAAGTAGATGATGAAAATGGTTCACTGATTTCGGCAGAAGAGCCACGTCCACCAAGATTTCTTGGCGCCTTCAGGTTCATATCTGTCGTCCATATGGCCCACTACGACGCTATCATCTCTTTCCTTCCTAGTAGGCTGCGGGGGGTTGTTTGAATCAGGGTTTGCCACTTCGGATATGCTCTTTTCACGGCGGGCAGTGGATGGCGGTGACTTGTGGCTTTGGTCCGCAGTATCGCGGGACTTCATTTTCCGGATACGTTTAGAGATTGCTCTCCCCAAGCCTTGCCACTGGTTTGGCTTCTGCAAGGAGCTTTCAGGTTCTTCATTATTATTATTATGATTATTATTGTCCGTAATTTCCCTTTCTTTAGCTGTGAGGGCTGGCGTCCTTGAGTGCGAATCGGTCTGCGACGCTAAAATAAGGTCGCGAGCGAATAAGCTCTGAGGGAGAGAATGAGCTGCAAGAGACGAATGACCATGTGTTTGTGGTCGAACGGGAAATTGTTGGAGATGATGGCGGCGCCGCGCTTCGACGACGCGACGAACGATTACTGGGAGCAAGTTAGTCCCAGCTCGCACAGCCAGAGGGGCACGGGCGCAATAGATATATGCATAATCAAACGCGGTCTAACTTTGCTGATCCGATTTCTGCAAGATAAACTTCCTAGGGACATTTTGGAAGACTGGAACTTACAAGCAAATGTCTCCTCGATATTTACCATTTCCCTGGCGCTTGTTTCCATAAAGCCACAACCTCTTCTCCTAGCATATTCCAACCCCTGGCTTGCGCTCACCACCCTTGCGTCTTTCAAGTCGCATTTGTTTCCAGCCATGATCCTCACCGGTGGAGCCATGCCAACAGCAACCTCCTCTCCTGGATGACGTATGTGGCCCATCTCCTTCATCAATCGCGCATTGGTTTCCAACCGTTGCTCCGCCTCAATGTCAATCATGTCCACGAAGTAGTCTAAAGCCTCCAATGTAGACGCATTTGTGATATCGTAGACGAGGAGGAATGCATCGGACTTGAGATTCGAGGACGCCCAGAGACCACGATATTCCTCTTGGCCAGCTGTGTCGGTTAAGGCAAGAAAATATGGCACACCGTCAACAGTCCGCGTGACGGAATACGAATCCTCTAGCACCATGAGCACGTATAAGCACGCCGAAGAGAAGTAATATCCTGACTTCTGTATTGATTTCCCCCTTATCGCTTTTGGACGCGGATCAAAAAAGAGGAGGACGCGGTGTATAAGGGAGATTGATGCATACCGATTGTAGGATCATATCTAAGTTGCTCCAACACGGTTAGTGGCCATACTCTAGCATTTAGACTGAATACAACTATTGCGAATATAAACTCACTCATGCGTCCATTGGCTGCGCACCAATCGCAACGTGATAGATGATTTTCCTGTATCCCATCACCAAAGAAACATTTAGTAATCAACCCACAACTTATTCGTGACATTTTTCAGATCTCAACCAAAAAATAACTTTTGGTAAAGGCCAGGATCCGACGTTTCGTCAGACTTTGACCGTCGTTGGAATGGGCAAGGAACCAATTGAGAGTTGGAGAAACGATAGTTTCGCAACTATATTGGGGTAGTTATGCAACATACCGCATCCACCATCGCCACAGATTGTAATGGACACCGTCTCCGCCATTGGTTTGCAGAACAGAGACAGAGCAGAACTGAATCTGTGGTTAGCAAACACGGACGACGGCGTCCCCCGCACTCCGAGTCACCCACTCAATTCGCGCCGTTTGCAGGTTTTGTCGATGAAAATGTCGGATGGCGCGTTTAACAATCGATCTTCTCGATGCAGGAACCCAATGCGACGCCAATTGGCGCAGGGCAGGGTATGGCAGGTCACGAATGTTACGAATGTTATGCTCAAGTGGTCTAGACTAGAGTGGAGGTGTGTCTGGGGTAAACGGAGAGTCAAAAACAGCTCAAAGCGGGTATGTATGGATCATCCAGGCGCAATTGGAGGGGATTAACAATAAACACGAATCATAGCGTAATATGTGAGAAGATAACCAGAGGCCTCACATCAGGAATAAGTAACCTCCGCCTCCTGAGCCATCGCAGCGTGGCCAGATTTTTGTGGGCGTTTTTCCATTGCGGAGGTTAGTTTGATCGCCGACATGGTTGGCGCGCTTTGCCGTTTTGGGCAATTTGCGATCCTCGCGGCTCTGCGCTACGACTTTACCTTGAGCGGACAACGGGATCAATTCTTTCAATCCTTTCAATCCTTTGTCGCCCGCGTTTCATTACACATCTACATGCACCGCTTCCAACAGTTTGCTCCTCCCTTGGAGGTGTGCTCAATGCTACCTTTGATGTTTCGAATCTGCGGACGAGTATCCGGCCGTGAGAAATCATCCCGAACAATATCGGTTGCGAGACAAGCAGGACGGACGCTTATTATACCTGCGACTGCTCCATCCCTACGCTTATGTACAGATCTGTAGCAGAATGATAAAAGGCTTCTCAGACGGTTTCTTAAATGCCCGCTTTTTTCGGGGTTTGCTTCATTTATTTGATGTATATTGCCTGCTGCAACGCACATGTTGATAACATATATCCTGAAACCCGCCGAGTAACATCTTCTGATGCTTTCAAACACTCTCCAGGAAAGTCGAGGCGAAACAGCAAGTAGCTCTGCTGCACACTGAGTCCCAAGCCAATATAGAATACCCATTCTATACAGATTGCTGAGATTCACATACTCCTACTTATTGTTGAACCCTAGGTCCATGTGTCTCTCTCCTGTCTGGATATGGAGAAACTTTCCCACGCCTGCACAGACATCCGAATGCAGTGGAACAATCCAAACAGGGCAAACACGCAACTTTGATTCTTTTTTTCTTCTTCTCGCGACAAGCACAATGCCTGCCAGAAGCCGAACTAGCTGGCACTTGTAGTTGATATACTCGGTTGAAAATATATGAGCCGGGATTGAATACCGCAAATCAATCGGTGGGAATGTGATCTCGAACGGTCGTCGCCCGCTTCTAGAAGAAAAAGAAAGCTATTTGCGAGCCTTATTTCTCTACGGATTTCGAGGGGCATTCTCTGCCTTAGTTTCTAGTCGTCTATCTGAGCTGAAGGATTTCCGGACCCGACGATTCCAACTCTTTCATTCCGAAAACTCTCGGTCTATGCAGGCGGCTACCTAGCGCTCTTGCAATGCGCCCTCTCACCTAAGTTCGAGTAACCTTTTACATATCAACTCGTCCCTAATAGTAAATTACTGTTCCATGCACAGAATGTCCCCGGTTCTTCATAACGATTCAGGGATAGGGTATCTCCTCCTTGTTAGGCGACAAGACCTACGAGGCGTCTAGGTAAACTACCAATCTTATTACAGAAATAGATACCGGAAAATGAACGCACAAGGAGGCACGGAATAGAGAGTGAAAATAGGAAGGGGAAAGCGGGAAAATGACGGACAAGAGACGAACGTACAAGTATGCACATACAAAACCAAAATCCGGGACGGATACGAAGGCTACTGAAAAGACCATATTCCAACATTGGAACCTTTCCAATCCTATCATATGGCTAACTACTCACTCTCACGTTATATATACGCCGCATCGTCCGCTCATTAACAGCCAACACCTCAGTTTGAGTTGAGCTTCTATCAATTTCAACTCGTTATTTAACAAGGAAAATGGGCCGCACCCATAAATCCAACTGCCTAAAGGAACACTATGAAGTGAACATTCCTTGAAGTTTAGTCTGTCAGGGCAGAGTTGAAATTTCAACTTTCATTCGCTTCCATCGTGCTTGCGCTTTCATTTCAATCATTAGCTATATTATATTGGTTCCTCATGATCCACAGGCCTGAACAAGGTATATCGTTGCACATTAATCATGTCTTATAATCATCCCAAACTGTATCGTGTTATCGTTCATTTAAAAAAAAAAGTAAAAAAAAAAGTAAAAAAAAAAGT
>PDNC01000085.1:43142-120476 GCA_002572885.1 Blastomyces parvus
AAAAAAAAAAAAAAGTAAAAGAGAGGGAGAGAGGAGAGGAAGAAGAGAAAAGAAGTGAAGAATAGAAAAGCATAGAAAACAACAGAAGAAGAGACATAGAAAAATTGAAGATGAAATTCATTATCCTCCTACTACGCCGGACTCATTTGTCGCACCCACTATTGTCGTCGCATCAGGTATCGAAAATCGTGTCTGTGGCCTGTTCTCGGAGGACAATTTTCGACGCCTGGTCGGGTTTTGTTCCTCGCAAGAAGATTTGCGAGACATTGTCGTTGTTCGACCGTTCTTAAACTAAAATATTAGTATTTATCTTCGATATTCATGCGGTAAGCTTACGGCGCATATCACAAGATATAGCTCGCGTTTTGACAAGTCACATATAACGACAAAGGTAGTTACGCACCTGCTTAGCCCATCTCAATCCGCAGCTATTACACAGATCTCTATTTCCACTCGGCCCCCTCCTCCATTCCGGCGTCGTTTTCGTATGGCACTGTGAGCAGTCCTTCTCCGGCACCTCCCCATCCCTTTTCCTCTTCCTCCTCCTTTTCAAAGTGGTTAAATAGTGCAACTCCTCGACGAGCATCCTGTTGCGTCTTTTTAAATGTTCTAGCTCCGTGTGCCAATTTGTGGCACGGGTCGGGTTTAGTTCCTCGAAGATATTGTAACTTTCTTTGATATCTTTTTCTTCCGTTTCATGTTCCCACTGGCTGTAGAGTAGGGGATTGCCAGGGGCATGTCTATTGTGTGTCGCAATATTGGTTGGTTCCGGTTTAAGAAACGGACGTATGGTTGTATGTTGCCTTGCGTAAACGGAGGAGGACTGGGAGTTCATGATATTTCGATTCCCATGTTTGTGGCCAGTCAAGTCTAGAGATGGACACGGGTATGAATGCGACGCAATTGATGCCCGCATCGTTGTATTACTGTTGCCCTTCTTTCGCGCCCTTGTCGTAGGCGCATTCGCCTGGAAACCGAATATAGTTCTCCCCGATTTCAGAAGCCGAATTTGCAAAATCAGAAACGTAGGTTTCGAACTTCCGTGGGCCGTTTCACCAGGATATATCGTGCTTTGGGCTTGTAGCAAATGGCCCCGACGATGCTGTAATTCATGTTTACAGGCGACTCGTTTCCCACTGCGTGCAATACCCAAAGCATTCTCAAATTCTGCTCGTGAGTCGCCGTTCAGCAGATTCTGGACCCTCTCTCCCACCAAGTCTTCAGAACGCCTATGTAGAAAAGCGCCACCACTGGACGAAATGAAAAGTAAAATTCCGGAAGGTGAGATTTTTGCCCAAATCTCACCATCGTTGATGCCGCCGTTCATCATCAGCTCGTCTCGGGACATGGTAAAAACCACCCGTAGTTTTCCAAGAAAAGCTATATGTTTCTGGTTTCGCGTGGACTCGATGTAGACAGAACCCAGGCTTTCGAACCATGTGTAGCCGCTCCTTTTTCTTCGAATGCGAAAGAGAAGGTTGACAACAGAACCAGGCTCGCCGTCCCTGAGCTCCCTTATCACAGTAACAACGTCACTAGGATGGCAAATTGACGATAGAGTCGAACCATTCAGTTCCTTGGATTCGTATTCTAGAATCGCGGATGTTGAGGGCGTGATGTATAAAAATACACCGGTTGTTGATATTATGTGGAATAGGAACTCTGAGCTTCCCAAAAGCGCTTTATCCAGGGAGATTCCTAAAGGAACAGAGCTTTGGCCATTGGTTTTATCGGTAGTGGTATTGCTGTGGTTTTGATACTCAAGGGATAGGGATTTATTTTGTGAACTGCTCAAGCCTCCCGGATCGTATATATTTGGTGAAAGTTCCAATTTTCGGTAGTTAACTATATACGATCCATCTTGTAGTTGGATGTTAGAAAATGTAGACATTGGGGGTATGGACAAAACGCACTCGTAACGCAACTTACCACAATTTTTTCCCATAACTGCCTGAGGAGAATCAACTAGATCCAGCTGAAACCCGACACAAAAGTTATGCTCATCCGAAAACCACTGGATTGGGACCACGGAAAGCAGATTTAGAAAAGGTTGGCCTCCTTTTCGATAGTTGACCAGGCACTCTTGCACTTCGGATCTGGCGTTTATTTTGAACTTCAAGTGACGGATGGTCCTATCATCGGCGGATCTACGTCTCGAAGCAGGTTCGATGATGCCTGTAGGTTCCTGAAGAAAACGACAGTCACGCCCGACTGATTCCTCGAACGAATAGCCAGTCAAGCGGCTGAATGCATCAGAAACATACAGAATAGGGCAATCACTAGCTGTAATTCGACATATAACAAAAGCGCAGGACATGTCAATGGGCCCGAGGTTGATTTCAGGTTTTGGTCGGGTTGCTATATAGTTCTGCTGGCAAGTATCATTAGCAACAAACCAGGTACTGGTCACATACAATAGGTAAGATGACCTACTAAAGTTTCTATTGCACTCGGTTCCCTTATTGGGTTATTAGTTGAGTATTGGTATGCGACGTTTCCAGGGATTGTTGCTGGGAGAATATTGGAGCCATTCTGATCCTCGATATTACAGGTAATGTCAGGGCATAATTTTAAGTCGGATATAATGCCTCCGCCAGGGTTGTTAAAGTCATCTCCTATATTTGATCTTGATATCCATATAGAATCTTGGTGTAGTACCATGTCTGAATTCTTCATCGGTTCGGACGCACTGAATCCGTTACTAGGCTGTAGGACCCGTCTATCTTGTCCATGAGGATAATACGTCTGAGGTTGCGAGTTCCTTCCATTTTTCCTGGGATCGGGCTGTAATATCCTTTGAGAACTGTACGGAGGCTTATTGTGCGGTATGGTGCGGCGCCTTTGCAGTCCTCGTTGCTGAAATGTCTCGGCCAACGATTTTGAATCATCCGGTTGATAGTGGCTAGGGTTTATGGCCGGAAAACTTCCTGTGACTAACGAAGACAAGCCAAAGCAGCATGAAGGGCGTGGGTCAGGAAACGAAAAGGGCGCTGTGTTAGGATATCCAAAGTAATTGCAACGGTTCTCTGACGAAGGGGATATACCGGATGTAGTAGAGACAGCGTTCGCAAGCGGATAGAAGGTAGGCGATGCGCTGTAGAACTGAAGTGCGCCGTTTAGTTGAAACCCACCCAGAATATGAGTAGAAGCATGGGATGAATCCAGATGTGTTGCAGAATCGCCAGCTGACGACTGGAAACACTCAAGTTGCATTGCCGGCGCAAATTCGCCATAAGCAAGGGGTGTCGAAGCCGCAATTTCCAACGTCACATCATTCTGCGGCATCTCATAATTCAAAGGCTGTATGGAGTTTTCTTCATGGAAACCCTGACTTTTAGTTTCAATCGCGTCTCCCTCCTCCACTGACCGAGCGCTCTCAATGTTCCAATTCCTAGTGAGATCTGACGCATTTGGGTGCGGACATGAGAGGGCATCATCAGCACGTTGCTTCAAACAATTCGCATGCTTCTCCGAATGGCCATCGTTAGGCTGAAACTCTTCACTCTGATTCATTGCGCCAGCGCTGATATGAGGAATTCCGTAGGATAACCGTGTAGAGGCGGACGACCTGCCAATCCGCCGTACATACCAGCTGTCAACTCCAAACGCTCAAAGCCGTTAAGGGAAAATTGGACCTATCAAATCCCAAGGCCCGCAGCAATAGGCCTAATCTGAAGTTGCGACTGTTAACAGAAGTTCAATATCCATTACTTTTCATAGACCAAGGGGTCGACCTATGATAAATTTCATTCCAGGGGCAACGGGGCTTGAAGGAAAAGAGTTAGTTCCCTTCCCCACTGCAAACCTTGGACGAGTCAGGAGTATTCAGATGGTAAGGCGATATAGACATTGAAATCTATTAAATTGGGCGAAATGAAACATGTGCAATTATGGAAACAAAATGCTATAAATGTTATGGTGAGAAATCATTCGCGAGGTTTCGAAATATATAAGAGATAAACATTCGAGCCACGCTTTTGTCACCAAGAGCGGCGCAGGGCCTGAATCCCAACAGGTATAAAATAGTTCCACAAAAGGCAGAACAAGAGATATTGTGTTATGGATATCTAGCAGCCACAGTAACCAGCAGCACGGTTCTAAAGTGGATTGTCGGGGGACCTAGTCAGTCATGTGCAGGAGTTTTGAAAGAGAGAATGAAGGCCATCAAAGGTTAGCTGTCATGGTAGCGTTAAACAAATGTAGATCATGCCGCTGCGTGCGCTTATGCATTGATTCTGTAGCAGCAACTGCTTCAAGCAGATGTAATCCAAGCCTCGACATCTTCCCGTCGTGACCATGTTGAGCTGGCGTGGTGGAGGCCATACATGCGGGATGTCATATACCAGAGGCACCCCGCAAGGAAGGCAGAGGGTTTACGACAGGTGCATGTCATCGCGCTGTATCTGTTGTTGCCTCATGGGTTATTCATGTTGTGCACAAGTTCAACAGGGTATGTCAGATGCTAGGGTGATACAATATGGCACATAATTAGTTTCGGAGCCTTCAAACTTACACAGGCTAGGGGACGGAAGAAAGGGGGTATCTTGGGATTCGTGAACAGAAGAGAGGGTGAGAAACACGTCAAGCATCGCCGCACAGCTTGGGATAGCAACTAGCATGACAGAACCAGAAGAAAGAAAAGCTTGTTATGACGAATAATAGGTCGGGGCGCCTATGCAGCAATTCTTTCCCTAGCCGCAAGACGCACTCCTCAACCCAAAGCAAAGTAAAGCCCCAGCATATAGTTCCGTCGAAGCAACAGGACCAGAAGCTCGGGCTCTGCGAGATACTGCTTTCAAGCTGCGGAGATGGAAATGCAAAGCATCATCCCTCATGTCCTTCCACAGCAACATGCGAGACATCCAAATTTTCAAATACACTTTGGGACAAAAGGCGTAAATGATTGCTTGGCGATTTGGATAATATTCTCCGAAATGCAACAACACCAGGCCAATGGTGTACAGAGAAATTGCCAGTTTGAGTTGACCGTGCTTTACGATCAAGGCCAAATGGAAAACGGGGTACACAAAGGGTCTTCCCTCCTCCGTGTAGCACCACACCCGCAGAAATGGGTGGAATAGTTCGACCTCTGGAGCTCTCCTCGAAGGAGATGGCAGAGGGCTAGACGGCAGCAAAGATTGGCTCCTAGGCGTTGTTGGCAGGTTGCATCGTGCGTCTGCAGCTGCATAGAGCGAATAAGAAAAAAACTCCAAGACATTGTGGCGTTGACAGGTTAGCCCACCACAGCGATCAACTCGTTGAATTTGTCCGAGTGTGGGGAATGACATCGCAATGCTGTGTTGACGGCTTGCTTCCCAGCTCCAGATGCTGCGATCTGCTTGAGCACTGCTGAATATGGACTGCTGTATACCGGAATTCAACTGCCAACCCGCATTGTTGGTTCTGTTCCAAGGTTTTGTATAGATGCAGGAAGCAAACAATGCCTCCAGGGCGCTGGGGCCATAACCGTTATCCAGGTTGCGAATAAATGCTATCACTCGCAGTTGGATCTCCATTGATAGGCGAAGACGCTTTTCAATCTCTCCTCAAGGTGACGTGCAGCACAGCATTGAACATCCCCAGAATAAGTATCACTTCGACAACGACCCCACTGCTTTTTATTCGAGAATAATCTCCTTGAGTAAGAATAGCTTCCACGATACTGACGTGTTTCCTTTCGCGGTGTTTGATCCCCAGCTTGAAGATAAGAAGTTAAAACTCCTGGAATTAACAGATAATGCGTGGTACGCTACGGCTCAATGCCATGGGTGATTCCTGTGCTGCATCCAAGTCAGTCATTGATTTTATTTAGTGCGAAATGGTTGTTTGACAATCACCAGAAGTTAGCATCAGATTTAACTATCTCCACGGCATCAGCTTTTTGTTAATGATATTAAATATAGGAGCTCTCTACAGCCATCAAAGGAGAGCGCTCATCCTAGCGTGTAGAGTCAACAGCCATCACACCTTTTGGGGAGCTTCAGCTAGCTTGGAAATCCAGTATCTCTCCAGGTATCGCATATCCACCATGAGGAAAAGGCGTCTTCCTACATACCTCCCGATTTGATATCAGCCGTCACAAACAGCTCTCCTGGTAAACTGCTACTGCACTTGGCTTGGTGTTAGCCTCTGGAGTCGTGAAGGTTTCGTATCAGAGGGACGACTCTCAGCCAAGAGAAAACAACGCCCAAAAACAAAAATAGAAAGAAATAATAATAATAATAATAATTATACGAACCCTAGAAAAAGATCATCCGCTGTTTATCTTCAGTGACCACTGACCATATCATCGCTCAGCCCCATTTCTCAACTTTCAAGCCTGGTCTAACGTAGGCCCGACACGAGAGCCAAGTCCCCTAGTCGCAACTTTGCTCCCCGCCATCGTCTGCTCAGCTCAAGTGTGTCTGTGTGGCTGAACATTGGACAAAACATTTTCGCTGACTCGTATCCAACCCGCTAACTGACATTTTATACCACCCAACAGACTGATAGTGGTGGTTGAGGAGACGAACAGAACGATTTCCTGGCGACCGGGGGGATGTATTGCATGTGCCTTAAGGAGGGGGGAAAATAAAATAAAAAGAATGAAATGAAGAAAAAGAAAAGCCATGACGTTTGGCATTGCTTCTCATTCTCTCTCCCCTATTTCCTCTCTGCTTTCCTCAAGGAAGCACTCTACTCCGTACATGTGATGATTTACACGCTGTACTCCGTAAGCGCACATGGCTTTGAAGAATACACTGCTCGCCGGAGCAAAACGGTTGAGACAAGAATAGGGGGGCGGTGAGCATGTGAGCATGCAAGAGAGTGAATGCCCCCCTTTCTATCATTGATTGATACAAATACACACATATATACATCTGTATCTTGTTTTCTTTCTTTGATGTCCTGACTGAATAACTTGCAAGAGGGAGTGGACTGAAATATTATAATATTTCTTGCTTCTATCATTAGAGGATTGGGGGGGTATATTAAAAAAAAAAACACAATCGAGAAGTCAGGAAAGTTAGAAATACCCACAAACGTAAAACAGAAAAAAGCCATCGCATGAACAGACCAGGGGTTAAGGAAACAAGTACAAATGTAATATGTACGGAAGAGCATCTTCTATGATTCAAGCAATACAAAGGAGTATTCACAAAACAAGTATGAGAACGGCTAAAAGAGCCGGATAAAACACAGCAAGATACGACGAGTAGAAGCTGTGCCCGGAGGCCGTGAGGTACCATATATTACACGGAAATGGAGGCATAGCACGGAGGAGACGAGGGGCGGCAAGCAATCATATCGCTACCAATCATGCGCAACGGGGTTTTTACGGCTTAGAATCCAGTGGAGAACGGGCGGAAGAGACGACCATCGTCCTTGTGTTCCGAAGGCTTCGGGGTCGATCCAGCAAGACATGCTCCTCCACGGAAGGCTCTATCGGCGGCAGCAACCCACAGCTTGGTCATATCGAGGACCATATCGCGCGTCTGCCAGATACGGCACCCGGCGGCCTCGTAGACGAACTGGAGGGGAATTAGCTTGTCATCCTTGGCATCAACGGCGTTGCGGTAATTGACGCGGGCCCCTTGGCCATCCGAGACAGTTCGGGCCAAGATGTATTTCCCGGTTCGGTAAATTTCGCCCAGATCAGTGCTGGCCCATTTACGCCTTTCCTGGGGAGAGGCGTACAGCTCAAAGACCATTGAAATTGTCTCGTAGATTCGCTGGTAGGTAAGAACTTGAGCGCCTTTAACACCACCAACAGCTTGCATAGGTCCCTCGCGGGGACGTCCGCCAACAGCGATGGTTCTAACACCAGCCCTCTGCATCAGGTTGGCGAATAGGGCGCAAGTTGATCCACAAGTGCCATCAGTGAGGAGGACTATATCATCTGGTTTGAAAACTTCCTTGCCCGCGTTGGCGCGGTCCAAATAACCAGTTACGACGATTCCGCCGGACCCTCTTCGGCTAGTGTCTTCGTTGTTCATGTCCCAACGTCCAGGATGGCTGAATTTGTACCCACCCTCTGATTCGTCAGGGCCGTAGAATTCATCCCAGGATTTGAATTTCTTGTTATTAATATCAACGTAGGAATCGAGGTCGTAAATGCCATCCCGCTCATTCCTGTCGCCCGCGGTTTCCTTTCCGTCGTTGAGCATGGATTCGACCTTGGTTCCAATGATGTCGAGCTGTTCGTGAGCGCGGATATTAAACGCATCGTCTACTTTACCGTTGGGAATAAGCTAGGAAAATAGGTCAGTTATATAATCTTGAACACACTCCAAACGCCGGAATTATTGCGAACGTACCTGCTTGAACATATCATAACCCAGCAGAATCGTTCCACCTCCGTTGCCGGTAACATCAACAATCAGCTTCTTCTTGCCGGCCTTCTTGCATTCAGACAGGAACTTTTCAATAGTATTCTGGAATTCAACACTTCCTTTAGCGCCCTTGCCTTCGAAGGAGGTGGCGGATAGAACAGCGACGTCGCCGTATTCGCCGTCCAAGAAGTAGCCTGCAAGATCCCCACCCTCCTTATCGGCAATGGGGTTGGGATAAAAGGGTCGCGAGTCATCCGCAGCGCGAGGCGCCAATCCGTGGGTCAGCGGGGCGGCCTTCCAAGTATCTTCTCTCTTCGACCTTTTGAATGGCAATCCAAGTTTAGAGCTGCAGAATTTCTCGTAGAAGCTCTTTCCATCTACGACATCGCTGAACGGGGCGGAAAATGAAGCTCTGTTCTCATGCTCGGTGACAGTGCCATTCTCGAACTTGAAGGTGACAGTTGGCCCCGTGTAGACGCCAATTTGGCCATAGAAACCACCATATCCTCCGTTGGTATCGGTTGGGATGGTCCAGAAAAGATCATTGTAGAGCGCGTCTGGGTCTTGGGTTGAGCCTTCGAGGGACAGTTTCTTCAGCCATTCAGCAGCATCTTGGCCATCGATCTCTTTGATCGGGGAAGGGGTGAATTTGGAATCAGTATTGTTGAGGTCGACTAGGTTACGCGATTAGTATCAAATATAGACAATTTTATTGCATGAATTTCACTCACAGTAAGAGTAGATTTTCGGAGGGCTCTTTCCGTCGCTAGAGGCTGAGACAAGTGGTCCAGCCCTGCTGCGGCGGAATCGGAAAACGCTGGCGGCATCGAGTTGCAAGTTGAAGTGGCCATCATGTGTCGTCCTCGCCAGAGCAGCCAAGTCGCTTTGGAAATCGAATTCATTCTTGTACTTGCCCTTGGAAACCTTATTACGGATGTTTGCCAGCTCACCAACTAGGTCTGACGCTGGTAGCAGATAACCAGAGGGCGGTTCCTTGAGGAAGTCTATCGTGCTTTGCCATTTCCAGAACGAAGTCAGGCCATCCACTAATCGAAGGGCATCGCCTCTGTTGATGGGGACGGAGACCAAGCAGTCATGGGCGAGCTTTGCCGATACGAAAAACGGACCTAATGAATGGCACAACAGTCAGTGAGTGATTGGCCAGGCAAGACACACAAAAAAAGTATCGAAGGATGGGGGGGGATGGATTGCTTACCGTTGGGATCCTCAGCAGCCTGTTCCTCATATTCGTCGGCCACTTGCTTGCAAGGCTCGACTGCTCGTTTCTCTAATGTGTTGGCATTGGAGGAAGGTTGGCCCAATCCCACGGAGGCCACTGCCAGCAGGGACAGGGACGTGAAGACGCGCCCCAGGCCCCTCATCCTGAGAACTGGAGGAGGGTGCCGTTTAGATATTACTTTGTTTAAGCCCTATGAAGGGAAAAAGCGAATGAACAAAAAAACTAACAAGTCAAACGAGAGAAGACGAAAGAAATGAAAATGATTGAAATCGACACACGGGAAATCTTCTCGAAGGAAAGGACGCACCCCTGGATAGAGAGACAGGGGAGAGAGAGGGATGAGATAAGTGAAATGGAAGAGAAGAGGGAAAAACGAAACGGACGCTCTCATATAACGTTGCCGTCCTTGCTCCTGGAGGAATGATGTGCGGCATGTGGAGCAAACAACGAGCGTCCACCAGGCTACCAGCTGTGCTGGTCCCCCACCCATGCCACAGCCCTCTGGTTTCCATGCCAAATAAAAACTTTGGATCGGCCGCGAGGGAGCTCGCAATTGGCGGGCGGCTGCAATGAGCGGAGCGGGCTAAAAACCCATAACACGCTCCTGAGTCCCCATCCAGGGCCCCTGGTCTGCTGGAGCAGCCGGACAGGGGCGCAGGCCACGCCGGCAAAATATTATGTGAACAGCCTCCTGGAGACTAATGTCGGAAGCGGCTAGTTTCCCCAAACCTAAACGAGGTAGAGAATAAGGCGCGATGGTGATAGGCGCCAGTGGGGGACTGAAACGTCGTTGCGGGCCCCTCGCCTCATGGTTGGAGCTGGGCTGAGGCCCGGCGTCCCAGGACCCCGCATGGGTGGAGGAGGCTTTGCCAGCGAGCCATGACCGAGACGACTTGGCGTCCACTCACAGCTGCTTCAAAGTTCAGCTGCGTTTCGCCGAACTTACGACGGGAGGAATGGTGGTTAAAAATAGGAACAAGGCGCCGGCGCTGTGGCGTCGTTGCAACTGGTTGCCGTGGGAAGAGGCACTCTGAAGCCGCGCTGGTCTGTTGCCAACCACCACCACTCCTCACCATCACTTTGCTTGGAAGCAATATCTGTGGATAAGAAAGGCGAATAATTAAGACCAAAACTACGAGTTCACAGACGAAAAGGCAAACATCTGGAGAATGGTTTGTTCAGTTCCAAGGTGTTTCTCCGTTTGCGCGGTGTAGCCCCTGAATATCGGGTGCACGTGACATAAATGTCGGGCTGTGGCAGCGACAGCCGAACCGAGAGCAAATCATCAATCATCATCACCAATCCCGTGTACGCAGCAGCCTCAGTGGTCTGACTGGCCTCAGTGGTCTGAGCTGGGTCGACGATCACGGTCCGAGCATATTCTCAGGAGCCAATTGGGATGACTTGATATGGGGTCTACATTTAATATTTGAGGGGGTCCCAGTGCATTCTTTCGGCGTTTTCCTATGACGCAAGGCCTGGGGATACATTCTTTAAAGCGAAGACAGAGACAGCCGGACATTTTATTTATTTATTTATTTTATTGGTGAAGCTGTGGATGTTTGGCATCTGCGTCTCCTAGCGCTGTCAATCACGAGAAGCGCCACACTATCGTTGGCTATCGCAATATCGTTTCGTTCTCTTGTTGTTGATCCTGTTCCCCAACCCCAGACACCCGACACCCGACACCCGACACCCGAAATACGTCTATCCTCTTCATCACAGACTCCTGGATGTTTGAATGTCGATATATATCTCCCAAAACAAAAGAGCATACGGTTATTTGCGCAGAGGCGTGTTAGCTGATGATTGCCTTTAGGAGAAATTCTGGATAATCCAACGTGGTTCTGATGCAGTCCACCGACCTGAGCAAACAAGCTATACTGCTCCACCTCACCAGTCAGGTAGCAAGCTAGTTGGTGGATTGTTTGTGGATGAACAACGGCCCTCCTTGCTGGTCACTCCGTCAGTCCGTGTACAGTTTCCGGCGCCAGGTTGAAGGATACACAGAGTACTCCGCACCAGGAATTCAACTATCTGTTCCTGAATTCTAATTCCGTCAGAAAAACGAGTCAAGAATACCCTAAAAGCCGACGGGATTCGCTCTCATATCATGTGTGCTCATCAACCGATCCATTCTACACGCTACTCCGATCTTTAACGGCACAAGTCGTTGGGAGGGATGGGCTTGGTGGCATGCCACTACGGAGTACAGTGGGCGACCAGCTGCCTGCAGGAAGGAATGATATCATCACTACCGGCTTCTCCTCGTTTCCATCAGCCTGAATACCCGAACGTGGTATTTGGGGCGGGCACCACACTGCGACTTGACGCTGGCTGCCGTGGGAAAGCCGAAACAAAACGGAAGGCAGAGCAGGCAACGTCAATGGCAAGCACAGCACCTTTATTAGCTGTTTGGTAATTTTGGCGGTAATAATAACGATAGAGGCGTGCAGTCTCTATCTGTACTGACCCTCAAATTAGATCCTAACTGAGAATCAAACAATATTTGTGGGGTGCATAACCGGTACAGGTGAGCGCAGCTAGGCTTGGGGTGTCATTGTGTCATTCTCGCTGGGTACCGGCTCGTGGCTTCATATGCAAGTTTCCAGCCAGCACGGTGCAGGAACAAACTTCACTCTGCTCTCCGCCATCTTCCTTGAACCACCCTTGGGAGCTCGGGAGTGGGATCTACCAGCAGAGCCGGAGCCAACCAGGGACCGCCGCCTAACTCGCCTCCATACATTTACACCAGATGAGAGAACCTTGTTCTCCTGCCGATGATCGCAGTTTTATTCGAGCTATCAAAAGAAAAGGAGAGGAGAAAGAAAAAAGAGCGCAATTTCGGAGGAGCCATGTTATTTTTGTTTGATAGAGTACACAGTCCTGTACAGAGTAAATGTGGGGTTCTTTTGGCAGGCTACTGGGGCAAAAATGCTCAACTACCACCAGTTAACTGACGGAGGAGGGGCTGAATCACATATAGAAGAGCTAGCCCCAGCCCTGGCTGGTGGTGTCTTTCCGATCAAGAACTGTTACCAGAGAAAAATAAGTTTAAAATAGATTTTAAATATTCCGTAACTTGTAAGAAGATAATAATAATAGCCCTAGCAGGTAAGTTACTGGGCGAGATGATTCTCTCAATGCATCTATCCGTAGTTCCATAATGTGGTTGAGAAACCTTGAGCTGTACACTGCCCAAGGGCAATGCAATGAATATAGATACATGAACATCATACATGTCATGAAGAAAACGAAGATAACGAAAAAGGTGGAGACGGGTGCAAGGAATTTTCAATAATGAAAATAATCCACTCTCACCAAGCCAGCTGGAAACCGGCCTCGCCTTCGCCATCGCCATCCCCCTATCTTGAACACAACCTGCCCGACGTACTGTGCCCATAGGTAGCTAGATAACTCAAGCTTGTTTTGGAAAGAAAGAAAAATTGTTTGATGACTCGATTGGCAGCGAACCACTGACCCGGAATGGATTTCTTTTTACAGCTCTACGCGTAGTATATTTTCCGTACCGTCACGGAACTCCAATGATAGGAGTAGCTTCAAGCATGATACGGATGAGCCTCATCCACCAAGGCGTTTCATAAGCACTCCTCCTGCTAACTCTAGGACTATTTATGACATAATTAATGCGTGATTTTCGGCTGGTGTTGCTGGATGGGCCCACATGAAGATGTCTTCGGCAGTACCTTGGTTTCTTTAAGTTGGTGGAGTTAGTGGAACCTCAATGGGGAACAAATTGGCATGTTGCGTGGAGCGCGTTGTCAGGGAGAAATAAAACAAAGTCCAATTTATGTATATATATATATGTGTGTGTGTGTGTCCATACGTGCCAACTGATCGCTACAAAAACAAAAGGAAAATGAGACGGACAAAAAGCATAGGCAGTAAATCAAGAAGAAATAGAAAAATGAAATACAATGCAGTGCAGTGAGAATGGGGAGAGAGGGGCGAAAGAAAATGAAATGAATAAACGGTCTTGAAAGGGAGGTAGGAGGAACAAAAGGAAAGAGAACGAAAGGCTACATATACAATATGCCAACATAGGACGTGTAAGCTGAAAAGAGAAAGTTTCTAAATGATGTACCTAACACCTTGAAAAAACAAAAGGAAACATGCAACCGGGGTAGCAGCATAGAGTGGGAAGAAGAGAAGAGGATGGGAATTAGAAAAGGCCGTAATTATAGATGGGGTAGAACAGGGAGTACTATGAAAACATGCAATTAACTACTTCAAAGGGAAATGTTCTAAGAAATGTCGGGAATCCGAGTGCATGCTAAAAATGTAACAGGTTAAATATGAGACAGAAAGGTATTAAAACGGGTTTATAAACACGGGGGGGGAAAGAGGGAGAAAATAAAGAAAAAATAAAGGAATTGAGTGTTAGTTGTCCCAGGTATGACCCAGGCAGGGAGTGAGATGGCGACACAGTAGAACGATTAATTGCTACAATTGGCACCCGTTAGCATGAATGATTTAACAACACGGGAAGACGAATAGGAAAGCTTACTATATTTCCAAAGGAGATATCTGGTCGAGAGTGTATAGCCAATTCCCTCCTTGTTCTTCTCGCTCCAGCCTATGCCATGAAACTAAGGGTCAGTTCGCGGATCTCCTAAAGGTTTTGTTTTGATTCGGTTTTTGAAAGAGCACCACTAACCATTCGTATGGCCAAACTATGAGATGGCCCTGTACCAGATTCATCAACTCCTCCGCTTCATCTTTCGATATAATATCGTCGGAAGCATGGAATTCCCGCCGCGAACCTCGAGTCGTTGCTCTCCGCCTCCGCCTCTGCGATGTTGAGGCGGTTGGGTGTAGGCCACCGTCAACCCGTCTCTGCGGGCTCTTTTCTACCTCGGGGAACGATGCCATCGCGCCGTCCAAATTCTGGCTGGACTGAGACAATTTCGCCTCCGCCGTCTTCAATGAGTCTTTTTCTCCCTGGGATGTGCTCGTCTCCTGAGGGGAAAGTTCGAGCCTCTCCCTGTCGATCTGCGCTTTGTTTGCTTCTGAGGCCCAGTGTTTCAGTTCCTCTTCAGCGGCGGCTGCTTCACATTTAGCTGGGTGCAGGACCTTTTCTTTCAACTCATTTCCAATTTTTTCGGCTTTGGCAAGATTGTTAAGGGTCGCCGTAGTGCCAGGAGGACCAGTCAATTTGGTAGCGTCCGGGTGAGTTTTGGCTTCGTCGGGTTTGGTTGCATCATTGCTCTGGCCCTGCATATTAGCAAAGCGTTCCCCGTAAGCCGTATATTCCTTGTATTCTTTCCATGTTTTGACCTCGTTATCGGGCATGCAGCGGAAAACACTGCGATACAACTTTGTGTTGTTTTCGGCTATCATTTGCCAAATATCCAAATAAAAGGAATCGCTCAGAGGGTCCCTCATGCAGTCCTTGTCAACGATGGGGCGGTTGATTTCAGACGAGAATAAATTTGTGGTGTTAGGATTATCCCGGGCAGCTTGTTGTGAAGGATTATCACCATTACTTGATAGATCATGAGCCGCAGGCTGGGCGGATGGTCTGGAACCGCAAGTGCTTGGATCAAAGCCCTGTGCTGCAGGCAGTGGAGAATCCCCATGCTCGTTGTGATCTCCAGTCCGAGAGGGTGGCTCTTTGCGAACTTTAGATTGTTTCGCTTGGCTTTTAGCATCTCCAGGTGACCCCGGGACAAGGAATTCCATCCTATCATCTACAATGAAAGAGTCACGGCCATCACCATGACCAGCCTCCTGAATGATCTTCATTTGGTCAATTCCATGGCCCTCAAGATCCTTCTTATGGTCCTCATTTCTCATTATTCTCGAGTCTTGGGTGAGCTTTTTGTTACTCCTAAGATTGGGATTGTTCGCCTGTTCCCAATCAACATCGTGGTTGAAGCTGCGCATTTCCTCCGATCTGGCAAGAAATTCATCCTGTATTCGGTGTCGTCGTTCTAATAACTCTTTTTCGTCTTGTTTTTCGGTAGCCTCATCAAACTCACGATCGAGCATCTCGTCGCTGTGGTTGTAAGGACCGTTCGGTTCGCTTCGCGCATTCATTTGGCCGGTTTCAGCTTCGGCTTCTAACGCTTGTTCCATAATTTCATCGACATCTAGACCAATATGCTCTCTCATAAGCCGCATCCGAAGTGTGTGAGGGAAACGACCAACAAGGTACGGTTTTCCACCCATGGTGGACCACAGCATGTCAGTATCTCGAACAATTGCAGCGCACTCAGAGTCTCTCGAACCAAGCATAGAACGTTCGTTGATATTGGCAGAGCCAATTATCGCAGCTCTATCATCAACAATCATGCACTTGGCATGAATATACAACTGTTCTGTGACTAAAAGTTTCCCGCGGCCGATCTTCCCCCATGACCTTAGACTGAAGAATTGGATGTAGTCTTCCGGCTCGATACCAGCTGCTCGAAGGCGGCCAAAGATGGATGTCTCTCCGCGACATATGCTTCGATATTGACATTGCATGATTAAACGAACGCTGGTGCCTCCTTCCGTATCAACTTGATTTTGGAAACCAGGCATGAGAGGTAGCAGGATGACAGCCCGCCACTCTTCATCGTTGTTAGCTGCTCTAATAATTCGTTCCACGAGAGCATCTCCAATCAGATTTTCAATCTTCTTCCCTTCAATTTCACAACTAGTAATAAAAAACTGGTTTTCTATGTAAACGAAGTGTTCCGACTGCTCAATCAACTTAACGTATGCATTCATAATGCTGTGTTCAGTCACATCAGGTGTTCCGGTTGACCAAGTGCTGCTTGAACGTAAGATCTGAACCTCACACGTGCCATCCAGACCAAGGGATTCCAAGTCCGCAGGATTAAAGTCTGGCGGAGGGAGCAAGAACGGAGTTGGGCGAGTCGGTTTTCGTTGCCGTAGAATGTAATTCCACCGTTGAACAAAGTGCCTAGTCAGGTCACGAGCCGGCTGGCCTACCACATGCATTGCAATGTCATGCCACGGCATTCTAGGAACGACCTCGCGGTCATACATTTCTTCATACGGCTTGTCGAGATCATAGAAATCCTGAATTCTCGGATTCGAATAATCCTTCCCTGGCCAGAGCTGGCAATGATCTGCATCTTTAGGCACATCGGTCAGTTCAAACCCTGTCAATTTATCATCTGTAAGCAGATGTTGTGGAGTATCCCATCTCCCGAAGCAGAGATCAATGCCTCCAATAAATGCGAGAGTATGGTCAACGAGGCACAGTTTTTCATGGTGAGCCCAGAAAAACGTGTTTTGTCTAAACTGGTTGGGGGATCTTTGCACAAAGATATTCGGATGCAAATCGAGCAACGAAAACTTGGAGTACTCCGAGTCAATAGGGATGGCAGAGTTGATGTTTCGATACATTATCACAAACACCTTGACACCCTCCTGCGCTTTCTTTTGAAGCAATCGATCGAGTCTCCATTTCTGGCTAATAGCAGCTGGTCGCCGCATGTAGAGCTCGGGACTCAACCACCAGTCATGGATGTAAATGACGTCCTTAGCTTGGTTTATGGCGCGAGAGACCACCCACATGTAGTCACGGCCGTCGACCAACCATTGAGCGAAACAGTTTGGGCGCACGGGAGCAAAGCTATCGAATCGATTAGGTTTGGACCAAGGTGTGGTATCCACCATGAATCGAATCGAATCTTCAAACTGATGCAATTGACGTTCATTTCGAGCAAGTAATCTCAGCTTACGTTCAGAGTTTTGAAGTTTCAGCGTATGGTGCTGTGGATGTGTGGCCGACTCCTTCGCGGACTGAGCCAATTGTTTGGGTTTTTGATCACGCAGCCGTACTTTCTGGGGCTGAATTTGGAAGAAAGGATCTACCAAGAAGACGTCGTAAATGTTCATTTCTTCAGGCGAATCGACACAAACGACATAGCTATGCCGTACTAAGAACCACTTCGGCGAGTGTCGTGATTTTATCATAGCAGGACTGAGTGCTTTCCGGAAATCGAGTCCTTTAGATGACTGAATAACGAGGAACCCTTCCTTGCCATGGTAGCTCCCCTCGGATGCCAACCGAACACCTAATGCTGAAAGTTCCAAAAATTTGCAAAGTCTGTTGCTGTCAGGGCGGAAAATAAGGAAACGGATCATTTGTTGGAGATAAATCTCAAGCTTTTTCCGTTGGCGCTCCGGGTAAGATTCCTTTTTAACGCCTGCGATAGACGCGGCGCGAGTAGCACCTGGCTCCAGGGCTCCTGAGGCACTGCTCTCCGCTGGAGCAGTCAAGCTCGACCGTCTCCGGGGCAGTCCTAGCGATGAACGTCGTTTCTTTTTCTTTATTGCTCTTTCATTCCCACTGGTGCCATCCCCTGCAGTTTCATAGCCTCCCTCATCTGCGTCCTCTTCCCCTTCACTCTCTAAGCCTCGGACACCGCGTAGGTAGGGGAAAGCGCTTCTCGGGAAATGTGGTAGAGGGTGAGTTGAGTCATGGGCTTTGAGCTGAATATACCTCCTGGTCCCAATTTGGAGTTTATACTTTATATGGAGGTTGGCGAAATCCCTGAGAGTTCTGTTAATTACCCACTTCATTCGTGTCATCCCACTGCCATACTCTAGTTCTATTCGGAAAATCATATGGCGATCACTTGAGTGTGGGTCGAATTTGCTGTCCGTGATATGAACTTTCAGTTGTTCGAGGAGGATAGGGATACGTCGGCTTCCATGTTCATCTCTTTGGAACATACTTGCCAACAAAAGAGCAGCAGGGATACCAGAGGTAAGTTCCGCAAGTAGCTCGGCAGACTTGACATGGTCTACTGTGGGTTCAACCTTCTTGCGCTGCCCGATCATTTTTAGCCCTGCTTTGATCTGTCGCCATCTCTGGGCGCTCAGGCTTGAACCGCGTTCTCCTTTGTGTCGTCTCCATGTTGCGGTAAGACCTTCTCCATGGTCTGACTGGCCCCCGATTCCAGTTAACCGTCGAAAGTTACTTAGCCTTTTCTCATCTTGAGAACTTCGACCTTCAGGCCGAGCTGGGCCACTATAACTTAACCCGCGGGCGCTATTAAGCCATCCGCTTCGTCTTCGCCACATATTATCGCGCTTTAGCCTTTCTCGCCCTTCGTCTTCAGAAACACCATCACGTGTCGGAGGGGGCATGGCGTTTGGGTCAGTCCTGCGTGAGAAATGGCTTCCGAGCAAGTTGTCTCCATGAATATGGGAGGCACCTGGCGGAAAATATGACCGCGCGCTCGTCTTTGGAGTTGTAGGAGCGGTATGAGACCCCGAACCAGGCGGTCTGCGAGTTTTCCGCTTCTTTTTCCGGATACCGTTGGCTTGTTCCCCTGAACTAGATTCCGCATCCGCATCCATCTCGCTTCCTTCCTCCTCAAGAGTGTTCGGAAAACGGAATTCCCCCCTTTCAGACCCTGGAGTAGCGGTATCGCCAGCTGGCCTGGGTTCCACTGATTCGTCTCCAACGGTTAGGCCACTGGCAGTACGGGTATGCGTAGGGAACGGAGGGGAGGCAGCAAATGCCTTTAGTTTTGAGAACAGCGACGAATGCAAACGGCGGTCCTTTGAGAATTGGTCTCCATCTTCTGGGCCGATAGAAGAAGCCCTGGAATGTGATGCTCCCACTCCTTCAGTGTCAGAAGCGGGTCGAGCGAACTGTACGCTCCGGCGACCTTGTGGAGTTGAGAAACCTGGTGTCCTCTGCTGCGTTGCCTTCACGGATTTACCTGAAGCGTTCCGTGAGGGGACAGAACCAGGCTTAGTACGAGGGGGTATGTCTCCTTGGTGTCCAGTAACATCAATATCACCATCAGCATCAATATCACGATCGGGCGGCTTTGATGTACAAGGCTCAAATCCTGTACCCAACGCTACTGATTTCTTGGTGATCCCATTTGTTTCATTGATTCCATTGACAGCATCTTTCTTGTGGACGCTAGATTGTGGGGTTGGGTCTTCCAGAGAGGGGGTGAAGCTCGCCTCCTTTGTAGAAACATCGTGAGGAACCGTAATCTTTAAGTTCTGCGGAACGCTCGACCGTCGTAGTGATGATGATTGCTGAAGTCCCTCTGCCATCGATGGAGTTGAATCCTCCCCCATTGTCACAGGCCCTATATAATAGCAAACCGCAGTCATCGTCAGGGTTTCCGCTCTTAATAACAGTGGCCAAACAACGGGACAGGGTGAGAGGGAATACATACCAGCTAACGTAATTCGGAAGGAGCAAAGGCTGTTTATATATTCAGCATTATTTCCTCGAGCTCCGAAGCTTAGCCCTTGCAGGCGGAAAAGAAACAAAAGATCCAGAGGCAGAAAGCTGTCTGGAAGCTTTGATCTGATGATAAACCTCCTTACTCTATATCTTGGATACCTTGGGAGTGGATCCCGCCATCAGGCTTGAGACATCTTACCTAAGTTTCGAGCGTGTGAATTGCTGGAAATTATGTGGCAAAAGTAGATACCAGCAGATTTAACCAACGATTTTGCTTTGAAGTACTATTGCAACGCACTTGGTTCTTTCATCCAAGTAAAACCCCGTAATCGGAAATATATTTCCCCGATAACCTGTAACTGTAACATTACTGTAAGTTATAGGAAAATGCCCACGTGACCTCTTTCTAACCTCGGACTTCAACAATTCGAGGCGGAACGTTGCCGGAGACAGCATGGATATAAGAAGGAGAGCGCCCGGTGGGGATGCGGTTGCTTGACCGCTATGGATTCCCTTTCAATCTTCTTCTATTGAAAACACCCCGCAATTTAATATGGCCTCTCCAATTGATCCCATGGTGAAAACCTATGCTTCACCTGCTCCCCAGTGCTCCAAAAAGGTCCTCCCAATCGCCGGCATCCATTGCGCCGTCTATGGCCTTGATGAACTTCCCGCACATGTTAGGGAGGTATCATGCCTATATCTCATGCACCCGCGATTGAGCACGGCGGATTCTATGGAAGGTTTTGCGCGCCGTGCTATCGTAGATTGGAACAGCAGACTGCGCGATGGCCGGGTGTCCGCAAACCAGGGGAACATCGGGCTAATTGCTGTAGCCTTTGACCAACGGAATCATGGCTCGAGGCTTATCGATAAGCTGTCAAATGGCGCTTGGAGAGAGGGAAATCCTAAGCATGCACAGGATATGTTTGCTACGTTTCGTAAGATTTTCCCTTATCTTCTTCATCCAGAGCGGAAACTATAAAATAGAAAATCTACCCCAGTATACTACCATATCCACCGTAAGACTAACACAAATTTACAGAGGGCACAGCTCGCGACGTCTCCCTCTTAATAGACTTCATGGACGCCTATGCCTTCCCCGACGGCTCGCGCAAAATCACCACGAACCTCGCCCTCGGTGTCTCCCTCGGCGGCCACGCAGCATGGAGCTGCGTCCTACACGAGCCTCGAATCACCAATGCTGTCATTATCATCGGCACCCCGGATTACACAAGCCTAATGACCGAGCGCGCCAAACTCTCCAAACTGTCGACTTGGAAAGACTCCACGCCGCCGGGCTCCCGATTCCTCGGCTCGGAATCCTTCCCACAGTCTCTCATGGACGCCATAAGAAAATACGACCCTGCTAGATTCTTCCTGAGCCATATGAACCACCCTGCCGTCGCGGAACCCATGCTTCATGACACCCTTCCTGAGCCGACCGACAAGGAGAAGAAAACCATCGTCCCGCTCATAACCCGATGCCTCGGGGGAAAGAGAATCTTGCTGATTTCTGGTGGCAAGGATAAGCTGGTGCCGTACGCGCGTGGCGAGCCGTTCCTGACATGGCTAAAAAGAGCGATTTCCCCAGGCGGGTGGTATGTCGATGGAGCTGTGACATTGGAGGATCTAATATATGAGGAGGCGGGGCATGAGGTTACCCCACCCATGATGGAGCAGGCCATTAGATTCATTGGGGAGAGTCTTGCGGAGGGTGTGGAAAATACGCAACCCAAAGTGCGGACGTCGAAGATTTAGAAGAAACATGCGAATGTTTCGTTATCTATCCTCTAGATTAGTACGCTGGTATCCCGCATATAGATATGCCGACGGTGATTTGTTTGAAATATTCTAGAGAACGATATCCATGTTCCTGGTTATGAAGCATCAGTAGATAATGAATTTGCGCGAATTTGGGAGCCCTGAGATAGAGATGGATTGGGATTTCTCTAGGAGTAAAATCTATCAATCCCCAGTCAGCAAGAGGGTGTGTATGTAGCTGTGGAAACAGTTCCAGGCCGGACATGGCCACATATATCGCGTTTAGAACAATAGTAGAAGATGTTTTTTATTCCGGCTAAGGTATTTTATTCGATATCGTTAAAAGAAAACGGAAAAGGAATTGAGGGTTAGGTTTTGGGTTAAGTTTTCGGATGCACCACGATGGAACCCTTATGCCCCTCCCTGCCCGGTATATTCCCACTTCGGCCTGTAGCAAAATAAAAAAAAATTGGCGTCTTTTTAGGGGAAGGGATCCATGCCTCAAAGTTTTTTAATTCCTTTTTTCTTTCATGGAAAAGCATCGAACCCAGAACTGCTCTAAGTAACGGGCGTTGACACAAAAAGAGAAGAAAATACATGGATTGAAAAACCGCCCTTAACACCCGTTCATTATATTTTGCGTCCAAACCAAACAATTCTCAAGCAACACACCCATGCACGCATCGCATCTATGCAACGAGCTCGGCAACACCACCAGCCTCCTTGATCTTTCGCTCAGCCTCCTTGCTGAAATATCTCGCCCGGACGACAACGGGGATCTCTGGGAGTCTGCCCTTGCCAAGGACCTTGGAGTAGCCGAGTGGTAGGAGGTCGAGGACGGGGGCGGTATCTGGTTTCTTGTTGTTCACGTAGGCATCACGGGTTTCGGCGGGGATAAGGGACCATAGCTATACATCAAGATTGAATCAGTCAACCTCCGCATTTATACTCCAATTGCCCCAATTTCTGCATGAGTCGCCTGTATCGCGGATCTCGCTTTATCCAATTCATTCCTCCTCTGTATTTCCGCCCGAAGGACTCCATTCCGCCTGCCGTCCGCCTCCACTCCCCCAGCTTTCCACTTATATCAACTCGATAGAAACGAATCGAAAACGTACCTTGTCAAGGTTTATGACAGGTTTCCAGAACTGGTTCTGTGTCTTGTGGAAGTATCTCATGCCGACCTTTCCGAAGTAACCTGGATGGTACTTGTCGAGATTGGTCCGGTGGTGGTGCTGACCACCAGCCATACCGCGACCACCGGGATGCTTGCGGTGCTTGCCAACGCGACCGTAACCAGCGGAAACATGACCGCGGCTAAAAAAGAAATTACCCAAAAAGAGAGGTACGATATTAGCGAACGATCATTGAAAGGGTTTGAGAGCGTAGCTGCCGTCTTCGATATTTCATTGGAGGCATGGGGTCGAAGGGTGGGTGATGTGCTTCTCTTCCACTCAGGCTCTTGGGAGACGGGGGGAACTGCAGTAACTCACGCTTTTCTCGTCTTCGAAAGTCGGGTAGGCATCTTGTCGACTGTGCTGGATTCGACAAGTATGGGTGTTGGGCGTTGAGATGCGATTTGACGACGGTTGTTGCAGGGCTCAGATCGACTCGCGCTGTCTCGATGCTCTCGCTTAATGTGTGCCAGAGAGGGTTTTGGCTTATTTGGGAAGTATTAGGGCCGAGCCCTATTTTCCCCTAGTGAGATTTCCAAATTCGAACGAAAGATCATGTGACATCGTCGGCATCTTGATAAGATAAGATCTTCCCCAATACGGTACGGATTTGAGTGCTTTTTTGTCTACAGACATGGAGGTACGTCGAGTTGGAGTACTTGTGATGTAGTTTTTTTCTCCACAGGTACCATGTTGATAGATGAGCACGATCCTTAAATAAACTAAGAAGATTCCTATTTCATGACTTCTACGCTTTCCGTCCATTCTCAGCTATTTGATGTTCAATGCTCGCTTCCTTCGAAAAAATCCAGAAATATCCCCAATTGTCCTATCGATTGGCTGTTCCGACGACCCCGCAACCAGATTTTGTCGAATCCAATTTGGCAGCTTGCTCTGTATGCGCGGACTGCCATAGCGTCTATCCATCATCAGGATCACTGCGTAATCACCCTGGTGCCTGATCGCCCGACCAATGCATTGATTTACCGTCCTCATGCAAGCATTCTCATAGAAAACTCTCCCGGCGGTTTTCGCCTTTATTTTGCGGCTCTCCTCTGACAAGTCCTGCCCCTTTTGATCCGGATTTAATGACGATGACAGTGAAGAAGACAACTCATAAGCTTTTTGCTCAACGTATTGGATTTTCGCTTGCCATACCGCGCTGCGAATGTTGGGGAACGGTAGCCCGACGACAATCACTCCCCTGCCCAATTTATCGGAAAAATTGATTCCCTCAGACAACTTCCCACCCATAACTGATAGGAGCAACGCGCCACTGCGGGATCCGCCGTTAATCGCGTTGGAATAATCTTGAAGTAATTCGTCGGTATTTGTAGTTTTGTCTTGGGACTCATGGAACACAGCCTTGGATTTTTCGATCGAATCGATGATGCTGGATCGGGTATTCGGGACTTGCTTCTTCCAGATTACCAATACCTGGTTCAAGTAGTCGTAGCTAGGAAAAAACACTACGACACCATCTGGGATGACACGGCATAGTGCTGTGATGGTCCTGCCAAGATCAATTATCTGTATCCGACCAACAATTAGCAAGCTGTTTCATTGAGGATGTAGGACGGAGGGGCAAAAAAGAAAGTGCTCTTCAGCATACCATGCTCTCGTCGTTTCGTTTCCCATAAGTGAAGTCGAACTCGGTATTGAAAGCCCCTTTGCTCACCGGAATGGCCGTTAGATTATCAGGCGGTATAACATGGCCATAGCTAAATGTTTTGAGTCGATCCGCATCCAAATAAGGAAACAAATGTTCTGCGTAATCATCCATCTACAAAAGAAATGGGTCGTCAGCTCAGCACACATCTTCCTCGTCCAGGGATAAAAAAAATTAACATACAGGTGACATTGTACCTCCTGCAAGAATCACCGCCCTTGCGTCCTCCACAATTTCCCGGAAGTGATTGGTGGGATCCAGTAGCATGTACTTCAGAAGGACATCGTTCTGGTTAATTTCGTAAAAGAGTTTCCCTTCCGATGACGGGTTCATCAACGAGATTAAGAAACTTTGCACCTGAAATAAAACGGGTACTGAAAGTCGAGAAGCATTTTTATCCGCCGCTTGCGATTCCATGGATGACTGCTCAATAAAGCCGTCGACTTTCCTCGCCAGCTTGCTTTCATGCAGATACCGTGATAGCTTGTGTGGGTTTATTTGATCAACGCCTTTCCCCGTCATGAGGTCAGACGGCTGCAGGACTCCCTCTGCAGGCCGCTTTCTTTCCAGAACAGTCTTCAGATAATCAGAAATGGAATTTACAAGCCGAATCACCTGGGTCACATACACCCTGTTTCGCCCACTTAAGCGGGTTTTATACTTCCGGGCGTACGTCGTGAGTTGGTAAATGGCCAATTGAACTTGAGCTAGTGACAGTGACATCGAATGTATATTGGAAATAGCATCCATGAGATTGTGCGCTTCATCGATGATTACAACATGGTTTTTTAGGGAGATATTTAACGCTTCCCTCGCTGATCTTTGGAGAAGAAGGGGGTATGGTAATGTGACGATCTATGGAATATTGTTAATCCAGCAAGGAAGAGATATTCGTTTTTTGACGGGCAACACGTACTTCACTATACTTGATTATCGACCGAGAAGCATAGTACGGGCATATTCCAATTTTGGAGCCTATCTTTCCGATATCCTCGATATCTCGCACTTTTGCCAGTGTATGGTCGCGAAAATCGTTGACAAGCGTTTCATTCTCCTTATTGAGTACAAATTGGCATCTCTGCTCCGCAGGCGTTCCAGGGCGCTGTATCTCTAGGCAGCGTTCGTTGATCGCAGTTGAATTACCGAGAGCTCGTACCTTCGGATTGATACAGAGTGTCTTTCTCGATCCTAGGGAGAGATGCTTCATGCTCTCTTCTAGGGTATCATCCGGGTGGGGCGTATTATCTGCAACTACATCATGGTCACTCACTTCGGGAGGAACACTTGGAGGTAGCTTTACTCGCCGCAGCTCATGGGCGAATTGGGTCAGCTGAGAATGCGTCCTCGAGCAGTAGAAGACCTGAATTTCATCATCCGGCTCGGAGTCGGCACTCCTACCAACAGGCCCTCCACTCAGCTTCTCGAGTAGAGCAAGTGTGTCGGCGGAAAAAATGCCGTCACTTCTCGAAGCGTTTTCCACAGTCGCTCGCTCCTCATCATCGCTATAATAGTCCTCCAATTCGAATTGGGTTTCATCACCTTGTCCAGAGCGAGCTTTTTCCGCTGTCAATTTCTATATATGGGCAGTAATTAGTATCGCTGATATTTGCAATTAGTTAGATATTAACCTACTTGTCTTTTGGAAGGATAGTTGCCGTCCTCAAACTGCTTTCGCTGCCGTTCTTCCTCTGCGCGGACTTTCGCCAGACGATCTTCCAATTGCTTTCTCTTCTCCCTCGCAGATCTGGCTTTCTCTCGCCGTGAATATTCTAACATCCATTCTGGTTCCCCATCGGCTAATGTCACTGAATATTAGCGTCCTTCCCCCATATTTAACAGGGTGGGTGGTGGGTATGGCTGACAGGGTGCCTGGTCAATTGTATTAAGGAACGCTGCACGTTTATGGTCGCGAAGCCATGTTAATGCGCCACATATCAAGCTGAGTGATTTGCCCTACAGTAATGCACCGCGTTAGACGGTTGAAATATGCGTTTTCTGAGCAAGGTCTCAGTCCTTGCGGCGATATTTGGAGAATTCTGCCTTAACCAACACTCGATAGAATATAAAGAGACACAAAATTGAAAGAACACATATCCAGCCTTCCTGGATATCAAAAGAGACCCTAGCCCATGGTGACTTCATGAATGCTCACTGGCAGTATTGTCAGCTGGGAAGGAGGAGAGCATAAACGTACAGTACCTAAGATTTATCAGAACAAATTATTCAGCCTGTCTATGATTAAAGGCAAAGCACATTACCTGTGGGCGACTCAAAAATACCAACTTTGGATTCCTCAATACAGTCGTACAATGCTTGCATGAACTGGCTCTGGATATCATAGGGGATATAGGGGTGGTGGAAGTTTTTCTCGACCGAGCTCATTTTTGCAGAGGTGTTGCCAGAATGGGAGTCGAGATTCTGCTGAGGGCGTGCAAGGTGGTCGCTAGGTATTACGCATTTGGCCGGCTAACATCCATGGATATTAACTCACGCGAAATAATATACTATGATCCCAATATCCAATCTTCGTGCATTATATACGTCGGGACTGATGTTCCCGCGCGTGTTCCAGTTTATTTAATGAGAAGCCGTGCCAAGACTTCGCCAAACATCCGGCGCTCGGAAGCTCTCTCTCCTCCCTCCACGACCAGCAACACAAAGGAGGAGTTTGCCCTCCCTACGCTGCTTCTCCATGTATCATTTAAGTTCATTGTATGTACTTTGCATGTTCTATATCATGCTATCTTGTTACACCCCTGTTTCGCTTATTCAAGGCTGTCACAGTCTACGCGAAATCTCAACACCCAACCTTAAACGGTCGACGATACCTAGCCTCAATTCAATCACCCAGGGAATGGAGAGAAAGCAATCTAAAAAATAATTGACATTCTCAGAGGCAGTAAAATTTTTCTGTCCTCCTGCCTAGAGCTTTGACCTGCATGCTCTAGCCTGAAAAGAGATAATCACTTTCACCATTCGGCTCCTTAAATGTACGGATTATGTACGGAGTATTGATGATGATGATGATGATAATACCGATGTTCAGGGGATCATTTTATGTCGTCAATATTTGAAACATTATTGCCTATCATGCTTGCAGAACCTTGTCATTCATGGCGATCACACAGGAGCCGTGCGTAGTTCCTTCTCAGGACGAATTGAATAGGGGAAATCAAGTTCCGACTCCAAATTTTACGGACTAGAGATCTTGAGCCTCTCTCCAGTACTCTCTCCCTCTCCCTAAACACTTCCCCGCTCCCGCATGCTCGCCCCCACCAGGCATCATCTGTGTTGGAGTTATGTTCGATACATAGGTGGTTTTATTCCCCATCAGGGGGTTCAAATCATAGCAGGTCCTTCAAAGGCGTGTCAGCCGTGAGACGCCCCATGGCACACCAACCGGGGGATAAATTTCTCTCCGCGCCTTGCAAATTTTCTGTAACCACCATCGCGATCGGCTTCTGCACTTAGCGGATGATCGTCGTCATTGCCGCCTTGGATGAACTGACTGATCCACATCCCGATTTCAAGATCACAAACTCAATATACTGCGTCCATCCCCGTGGTATTGCTTGTTCGCCAGGCAAGTGGTGGGTGCATTCCATTCTGGTCGCAATCCGAATTGCTTCTTGTTCTCGTCCATGAACCTCATGCCTATACCCCACCATTCGCCCTTCCTTCCTCTGTGTCTATCTTAGCTTCGCGCTTTGCAATGCCAGATAATGTGCATTGTTGATGTGCCACTGCTAGGATGTTGCATGTGTTGGTGCTGCGGGGTATAGATCGCCTGGGATCCTGTCATTCGCTTTCGCTTCCCGCCTCTGTATCTGATTTCTCGCCGGGAAGAAACAAAAATAGAAATCCAGCATGCTTCTGCTCTGGGTGATCTATAGGCGGAATATCAACGATCATTCATGGAAGTGAACAGACCCGGGAATGGAAATTCAGAGCGAAACAATGAATTATTTACCTTGCCCTTTTGACTAGTCCAACAGGCCCCTGTCGCCTGCGAAACGTGTTGCCATTGTTATAATGCTTGTTATTATTTTCTGGTTCCCACCAAAGTCAAGTATCCCTGGTTGCTCTGAATCAGGGGACGGGCCATTCCAAGTTCCTGCGATTCCGATTGCTTGGTGTTCTTGGCCTGTTTGGTCAGCCACTGTCATCATTGTTGGTAACTTATCTCCCAAGGATTTATTGTGCTGTGTCAAGAGAGGGTTTTGCAGCGATGTCTCCCAACGCTTCGGCAAAAAAAAAGCGCAGCGAAAAGTAAAAATAACAATTATTCCAGCGCTCTGCCTGCGCAAGGAAGAAAACCACCAAGAGGCTGTCGAAACCGAGAAGATAAAAATAGAATAAGTAGTTAGTCCAGCCGGCGCGAACCTCTGTCCCTGTCCATGTGCGGTGGCTGATGCCGCTGCTGTGGCTGCATTTCAAGACATGGCCGCCGTCAGCAGTCTAAGCACACACCAATCCGATTTCTTCGTTCGCTCATGTTCGCTTCTTGCGTTCTCTGGAAAATTTCGACGAAGAATCCAGAAGCAAGTGGCCCAGCCCAGCTCAATACGAGAAGTTGAGCAGAGTTTGCGAAACGATATCGGTAGCAAATTGGCAGGAATAGCGACTAAACTCTGCCCCTAGCCCTCCCGGCGCATGCTTCTCAGCCCGCAGGAGAAGAATGCCAACGCTGGCAGTAAGTTGGGCCATTGAACACTGCAAGACGCTTCCCATTTGCCAATAGAAACCGTAGGGAGCTCAGCTGCGTTGGGGGTCTCACATGCGGCAACTGGCTGAGAACAAGGCATATCAAGGCTGAAAGTCCCAATGGCCAGGATGATGCGCTCCCGATTTTCAAGAGCAGCTGGCAGTAGATATAAGCTTGTATTGGTTTCGTTTCTCCTCTTGCTCTTGTTGTCTCAGTCGCTATTATTATTGGGTTTGTTCTTGTTCTTGTTCTCTGTTGGCGCAGTCAACCCCGATCCAAGTCCCTCCGTAGAAAAATAGAACCTGTTACAGATAGCGGGGTTGAGGTTGCGATTTTTCTGCAGCCGCAAAAACATCCGCAATAGTCACAATTTCTCGCCCGTAACTAACTAACGACACTTCCCACCGTCCATCCCCACCACGACCACCTCCGTTGCTTCGACTGGGCTATTATTGTTGTTGTGCACCCTTCAGCCCGATCTGTTCAGGGACATAGCGGACTGGACCAGTTGTCTGACAGGTCCACTTCTCGCCCATAATAATAAAAAATACGAGTAATAATACAATAGCCTTTGGCCGTCTGAGCAGGGTTGCTTCACCATCGAATTAACTAGCCGTTCCCACGCGAACACAGTTACAACCTCTCCGCGCAACAAGGGGAATCCACAGCCCACGGTCGAGAGGATAGTTACCATACCAGCCCATGTTCAAGGCCCCAGTCCCAGGAGCGGCTAGTATTTTCTCACGTCCCGCTGCGGCCAAGGCAGTGTGACAGCCAGAAGATCCTTATTATTCTTATTAAACCCTCCATCCCTCCTTTGACGCCATGCCTGCGCACCACCACTCTTCCAATCCCCATATGGGCGCCACTTTCTACCCAGGGAATGTTGATGCTTTCCAAATGCCAGAAGTGATTTCTCCAGCACCTCAAAGGTAATATGAATTTGTTCCAGAAAATATGAAATTGAAAACCAAATGAAGAACTATCCATTCAAAAAATCGAGGCCGCCGTCCCAGAACGGCTGAATGGTCTTTTCCGCCAAAACCTAAACAGCCCCTCCTTTCAAAGACTTCCCCGTCGACTTTTTCTTCACCCCCCCTTTTCCTTGCGTTTGTACTGACTGACTTGGCTGTTCTTATTAGGGTGATGCCAGAAGTCCCCGAAAACATGCAAGATAACCTCGCCCACCTTGAGCAGGAAGCTTACGGCCCAAGCCGCATGGCCAGCCAACACGCCCAGTACGATTACCAACCACCACCTCCTCAACAACAACAGCAACAACAATTTCCAAATCGAACGTCGTCGGTCCCAATTCAAGACTATGCGCAGGATAACCGGTCATATTCAGACCCCTATGGCCAGGATGCCTACGGACAACCTCCGCAGTCCTTTAACGAGCAGCCCAATTTCTCTCCTTTCCCCGTTCTACGGAATCCCCCACCCAATGTCCCTCCAACTGATGACCAACGAGAAGCAAATTTGGAGAGTGGTCGCCTTGCAGTCCTCAGCTCAAATGATCCAGAAATGCAACTCGCCTGGGCCCAGGACGCTCTCTCCTATGTCGAAGTTGCCATGCAAAACGAGGTCCGCATGGCCGCCTTCCAGCCCCCTCGACCGCAAACACCACAGATAGAGCGCCAATTGAAAACTGACGCCATCAATGTCGTGTCTTTCCTGGCTGAGCAGAGTCACCCTAGAGCGTTGTTTATCAAGGCAATGTGGCTAGAATTTGGCAAATTCGGCTTCCGCATTGACAAAAAGGAGGCTTTTCTATGCTATTCTCAAGCTAGTGAGAAAGGGTACGCAAGGGCGGAATACCGCATGGGCATGCAGTTTGAGAATTCAGGCGAACCTCACAAAGCGATTAAGCACTATGAGCGTGGTGTCAGCCTTGGTGACTCTGCCTCAAACTATGTAAGAATGAACCAATTTGTGCAGTCAACGGATTTGCAATATGGCATGTACGGAAATTAACGGCTTTCTATAGAGACTTGGAATGATGATCCTCCTGGGTCAACATGGACAACGCCAGGACTACGCTGCGGGCTTGAACCATATTCAATATGCCGCGCAAACGTGCGACGAAAACGCACCCCAGGGAGCCTACGTAAGTTTTACCTTTTTTCTGTTCTAAAGCCCGTTTACTAACGGGTCCTTTTTGCTTTGTTCTTGTTTAGGTATACGGAATGCTATTGGCTCGTGAGCTTCCACAGGTCGCCATTCCAGACGAATATCTTCCGTATGATTTAAATGCAGCGAGGATTAACATCGAAAAAGCGGCCTACCACGGGTTCGCAAAAGCTCAAGTGAAAATGGGAGCGGCCTACGAGCTCTGTCAACTGGGTTGTGACTTTAACCCTGCCCTGTCTCTCCATTACAATGCTCTCGCCGCACGGCAAGGCGAACCTGACGCTGAAATGGCAATCAGCAAATGGTTCCTATGCGGGCATGAGGGGCTTTTTGAGAAAAATGATGAGATGGCGTATACATATGCAAAACGCGCTGCTCAGAGTGGACTTGGAACCGCAGAATTCGCGCTCGGCTATTTCCATGAAATTGGAATATATGTTCCGGTAAACATCAAAGAAGCGCGGGTCTGGTACGCAAAGGCCGCAGCCAATGGCAACAAGGATGCCAGCTCCCGAATCGACAGCATATCGCGTTCCAAAACGCTATCGAGAAAGGACCATGAGCGCGTTGCCATTGCGCGTATTAAATCGCAGTATGCTTCCCATGGACGCGCTCAACGCTTTGCAGAACCCCAGAGCGCGCAGCCCATTCAACAAGATACCCTGGAAATGCCAGACCCATCACGCATGACCATTTCTGGCAGAGAACCCATGAATCAAAGACCAGTGTCGGCGGCACCATATCCAGAAGGACCTAATCCCGGCTATGTCAGCTCCCCCGGCCAGTACAGCCCACGATCAACCTCCGCATTCGGGATCAACCCGAATATCCGCCCTCATTCCGCCAATCCCATGCAAAACCGCGTCCCGTCCGCTGGGGGATCCTACTCGCCACACACGCAAGGCCACCGACCGCAGCCCGGCACCCCGAAATTGGATATCGGCTACTCCGCGCCTCCAGACCCCTCTGGTGCCGACCGAAGACGACGCCTTCAGCGTGCCGACCACTCACATAACAATGGGCCCATGCAGCCAATGGCACCCGGCCATGGTGCCGCTCCACATCCGGACCCTCGGGGAAATCGTTTGCCGTCATCCCAACATTCCTCATCAGGCGGCCACCATCCATCTCGTGGTGAATCGAAGCCGCAGATGACTTCCGCCCCTGCCTCATCGGCAGCCCGCCCTGGTCAGAAGCCCGCTCAGTCTGGCCAACCGGCGCAGAAGCCAACGGGCGGGCTCCCTGGCAAGGGACCTAAAACCTTTGAGGAGATGGGAGTGCCACAAGGCAAGGGTGATAGTGATTGTGTAAGTAATACAATCATAAAGAGATTGATTTTTCATCTATGGTCCAAGACTCTGAGGATTTAACTGACAATTGTTTTTGCAGATCGTGATGTGATACTCAGCTCCCTCCCCTCCGCTTAACTTAGACTTGATACCTCATTTACTTAATTCGCCCATTGCTGTTTCTGCTTCCAAATTCTACACATTCCCAAAGCCGGCACAGCGATATGGAGTTTCCTTTTCCTTTAGTTTCGTTTCTGTTTTGAAAATAACCATTCCACCCGTCCCCGCTCTCCCCCTCCCCCTCCCCCTTTCTCCACTTCACCCACCTAGCTTTTCTCAGCGGCCTTCCTTCCACAAAGGTGACAACGTTTACCGTTCATTTTCCTCTATAGAGAAAGGCGGCCACCTATCGAACACATTCCTCTTCTGAGCCCGCTTATAAAGCCCTGCTTGCTAAGCCCCCGACGAGAGAGTCATAACTATTTGATTCATTTGAATCTAAAATATTATCCCGCTGCCCGCCCTACCTCATCCTTGGTCTCTTAGTGCATATTGCCGGCGCACATTTTGTTTCGTACCTTGAGGTGCTTCTTTCCCCTTAGCCACCTGCTTTCCCCCACACACAAAAAGAATATCAGCTCCCCCTTTCATGTTTTTTCTAAGCAAATTATTTTTTAAGACTCCCCCGCCTTTGGTTCTGATATGGATAATTGCCATTTCATTTTAATCATCCTTTCTGTTGCTGTGCCATCTAGCTCTCTCGCTGTGTGACTATTTGCAGCCAGGCAGGAGCATTATTCTCCACAAACTAACCCTTTTATACTTAAACTCTCTAGAAGGAGAGAGAAGACACATGCTACTTCGATGAACTGCGCTGGACTGCTGGATGAATATTTTGGTTATTCAATTGAATGGATAGACCGGTTTTGTCTTGATTTCTCGTTCACTTTCCCTTTTCCTACCCCGCCGGCAAAACCTTCTTTTTCTTTCGTGTGCGTGCCTGCATTTGGGGACTGCTTACTCCGTAAATCATTTTCAGATAATGCCTGTCCAGGTATATATATGTCCATTCCTATAAAACTTGTCATGTTTCTGTTGCGTTTCCTTTTGGGCTTCCTCCTGTTCATTTGCAACCTCTTCCTCCTTCTGGTCTTTAGGTATCCCAATACTGTTTTCCTTGCCTTAGAAGCAAACTAGTCGCACTTCGTCCAGGTGGTCCTCATATGGTTCTGTTTCTTGCTTCCCATATAATATCAATATAAGGGGAAAAGCCAAGCAACCCAATATGCTTTTTTTCCAACTGTATGTGTTATTCTTTTTCTACATACCTATTTGCGGGCAGTGTAGGTTGGTATTCTCCAATCGCCGTTTCCTCACTCATATCCACAGCAACCAACATCACAGGACACGTGATACACCCCTATTCTTGCCATTATGGCCGCCGAATGGGAGAAAGTTGAACAGCCCTGGAGTCATCTTCATCTCCAGCTCCCATGGATCCTTTCTTTGTCTTTTTCTCTTGTCCCTTCTACCTCGAATCGTCCGCATCCCAGCTTGACATTGCATGTAGTATGCAGCGGGCCACTTAACCGAACACACCCCTGAACCGTTCTCTGTCAGCCCTTGGAAATCGAAGCTGGTTAACGTATGTCAATACAAAACCAATCCCACCCCCTTTTGTCCCCTTTCCTTCCCGTTACCCATCTGATAAGCCCCGTCTCTCGCGCGCGTTCATTAGGGTGGAGTAAGAAGTACTGTTTGTAACGCTTGGATATATATGTCCTACGCGCCATATTGCATATCATCTCCGCATAGTGTTGACGCTCCACCACCAGTCGGGTAGTTAGTTCAGATACGCCACGCACATAGGTGCAAGGCTCCGCAATACCATCTCATCTCATCTCTAAACATGGCACCACGCAAAGAGAAAGGTGATAAAGAGAGTAAGGGAAAGGGTGAAGATGGTGAGTAAGTCTATGTTGTGGGTTTTCTTGCACGAATGCCATTATCGCCTTAATGCTTCGCCTTTTCTTCTCCCCTTTTCCTTCGCACTATCATACCGAGGGTGTATATGAGATAATTAACGACTATTAATAGGAGCAACGATGATTTTAGAGTACCTTCGTGAGTTCTTGTCTCTGAAAAGCGCGGGAGCGAGCCAGGATGCCATAACTAGCTCCTCTTAACTTGCCTTTCTGCGCCAGTCTATTTTTCTCCTGGCTGGGTACATTTGCCCGGCTGTCTATCTGAGGTTAAAGCAAAAGCTAAGTATTGCTTGATGGTCGGGATTGTTGTGATTGAATAGGTCAACAGAAGTAGGTGTACATACATGCCTGCCTTCCCTGTTGTCCATTGACCCTTTTACCATTTAAAAAGTAAACGGGCTGACACTCAATTGATAGTCGGCCTTATTCAGTGAGTGGACACCATACCAGCCATTACTTGGTCCTGTTTTTCTTACCTTTGTTACAACCCTAAGGCGATCGACATCACGGCCAATTTGCACAATAAAGTGAGCAAAGGTATTGTCTATTCCTACGGATAATCCCTATATACTCTTGTATTGAGATAGGGACTTCTTTTGTTAACTAGAAACAACATTTTGGTGGGAACAGCATATACCATTAAGGCATTGAAAGAAATGCACGAGCGGAAGGAAATCGAGGGACGCGTTGCCGGTATGTATAAAATATGAAATGGATATAGTTGAAAAGACCTTTTTTTTTGAGTCTTCTTTGAAGTTAATATCCCCTTCCAGGCAAACAAATCGTCTACCACGCCCTCCAAGAGGGCCCCTCGGACTCCACGCCAGCACAACTTGCCGCGCTGGACGAAGAACTAACCAGCCTTCGCACACAAATCGCCTCAACAAAACAGCACGAGAAATCCCTCCGTGCGGAACTAGCAGCCCTCAGCGCACGCGTACCTACAGACGAATTACGAGAAATCGTGCACAGGCTAGAAAGGGAAAAGGAAGAGGTATTGGGTCGTCTTGCGCCGTTGAGGGATGGGAGGGTTGCGACGAGGGTGCTTTCAGCGGAAGAGCAGGAGAGGGTAGACGGGGAGTGGAGGGTGTGGAAGGGCAGGGTTATGGGGAGGAAGAGGATTTGTAGGGAGATGTGGGAGAGGTGTTCGGAGGTGTTGCCAGAAGGGATTAAGAAAAGCGAGGAATTGTGGGATACCCTGGGACTGGAGGGGAAGTTGTAAAGTGGGAGAAATGGTTAATCATAGCAGTGCGAGGCGCTGTAGATCTACGATGCTGTGGAGAGCTGTCCGCATTAGCTAGTCGATAGCTGACTTCGTTATAACTATATTGTTCAATACAGAGGGGTCGAAGCAGATAACCACATGGCTAGACCCTGCAATAGATTTCATCTGTCAAAGCTACTTCCCCCGTTCCAGATATTTGGAGCTAGAAGTCGTTACAGCAGGCTCGTGTGTGTTCCAAGGTTGAACCGTCGAGGGAGTGCCTGGCAGCTGACTGACAACCGGCGGGATCATGCGCGGGAACAGGCAAGGTGAAGGGAGAAGAGTTGATCAGATGCTCAAGACTCGTGGCGACGGGGTTATTGGGCCGCTTGTATGAAGATGCATCTTGCCGGGCATGTAGAGCACAGCTTGGTAACAGTTAAATAGTTACCATCAAGTCATCGTCGCTATCTCCCTATATATATAAATCAGCAAACAAAAGCCCAAACAGCGCAACAACCAGCAACAACATCATTTGAGTATATATGTTAGTTATATCTCTACTACTCTTCCATGCTGAGCACGAAGGAACCAATTCTCCGCTCGATCCAGCGCTGTCTGCTCTACCCGGGGCCGTCGGCCAGAAGTTTTTATATTTAACCAAGCCTAGCTCTAAATATATATGTCATGGACCCCACCATCGCCAATCTCCAACCCAAACGCAAAACCCAAAATCGACCCCAAGCCTAAAATATAAATCTCTGCCGCCAAACAAAACCTTTCGCCTTTTTCTCGTTTTTCGCCTTCGTCTGCCACCCCCGTCCACGCCCAACTTCGACTCCCACCACTGACTGCTCTGCAGCCTCCTCTTCCCTCTCCGCCTGCCGCTGGTCTTCTGCAGCTCGTCCTCATTCTCCGTCCTATCTGAAGTGCCATGCAGCAGCAGCACCATCAGCAACCGCCGCTGCCGCCGCATCAACAACAACAACAACCGCTACATCCCCACCCACGAGACCAGCTACTACACCCGCTATCTCATCTGCCAGACGGCGGCGCTCCTCCTCCTCCTCCTCACCCATCGCAGTCTCGAATGGCAAGCGACCTACGAAACCAAGCTCCACTGCCCGTACCCTCCGGTCCTCCTCCAGCACATATGCAGAACGGTCATGTCCGCAACATGTCAGGCCTCCCGCCTTTTGACCTAGCCCGCAGTCCGCCGAATGCGACCAGCAAGAGTACATTTCCCATATTCTGTTGTTAGTTTTGTATATATATGGCCTGGCTAATGAATCCCACCTTCAGATACGAAACATGTCCCTTGCAAATTCTTCCGGCAAGGCGCCTGTCAAGCTGGCCCCGCATGTCCTTTCCTCCACTCTACAGATTCCACCGTGGATTCCGCCCCATGCAAATATTTCACAAAGGTATTTATTCCCCACCTATGCGCCTGTCTGCTCTGTATATTGCAGAATAAAACAAAAATAAAATTCTGATACGTGGAATATAGGGAAACTGCAAATTTGGTGCAAAGTGTGCGCTAGCGCATATCCTGCCGGATGGACGCCGTGTTAACAGACCAAACCTCCCTATGGGAATGAGCGGCGGCCATCTCAATCTGGGTGGCCGTGTCAACCCCGCCCCCTACCACACCCAAGACTCAGCCCTCGCAAACTCCCTACTCTCTCAGCAACAACGGGTAAATGGTCACCCTTCGCGATACTCCTACCCGTACCCGGGCCAGGAAGAGATATATGGCCAACCACAGCAAGGGCCTGGTCACTACGATAGTGGTATCCCAACAATAGATGCAGGCCTCGTGTCCGATACAGGCTCCAAGTACGGCTCCCCCATCGAGGAACCGAGACTGCCAATGTCGCCAATCGGTCGCACAGCTCTCGATGCGCCTCTGCCTGCCTCTTTCGATAGCCAGGGAATATCATACATGGCGCGACATGGCCCTGTGGCAGCTTCTCTTCCCTCCAAATTCGGCCTCGATCTATCCTCCCCCCCTTCCCAACGAGTGGGTCCCCCGTCAGATATCGTTCGCAACCTTCACGATACTGCTTTTGGTTTGGATTCGCGGAAGCCATCAAACCTCGGCTCCTCGCCACCCGTCTTCCATGACGAAGGATCGGCCCCCCGACTGATGCATTCGCAGCGTGTGGCAAGGCCCAAGATCCTCTCAGCAAGTCTCCCACGTCCCACTGCCTTGAGTGACTGGGATGACAGCTTCACTCTGGAAGAGGACTACCTACCGACAAACCTGCATGACGACGTACTGACCCCGCAGGAGAGGATGAGACGACTGTCACGGACGGAGCAAGACAACAGCAGCAGCAGCAGGGATTTCAGTGGGCTGGGCATGCCCGGAACAGGGTCCAGCAAAGTGGGATCGCCACTAGCATCCAGTCCATCACGATTCGGTGCAATATTCGCCAAACAGCGACAAAGGAAAGAGGAGGAAGGCCAGGCCGTTGGGCTAGGACACGTTGGGTCTCCGCTTCGCGAATCCTCTCTGAATTTCCACGCCGCGAGCCCAAGTCCTAATCTACGCCCCATCGGTAGCCGTCCTAGCTCCGGAGACGTCTCTCCCTTCATCGCCAGCCCTTCCCGCCAATCTTCCATGTCCATGATCTCGCAACAACTCAGCAGTACTTCGCTACATCCCAGCTCAGCCCGGCATGGTTCTTCAGCTGGTGCTGGCGGCGGTGGCTTTGGCGCTGGCTCTGGGCGACTGGACCGCACCGTTTCTTCCCCCATCAGCACGAGCAGGATCGACGAAGAACAAAGCGACCTTGTGTTTTCCATGGAAGAAGAGGAAAATAATAAGCGGAATAGCGTCGTTTGGAATTCGAATACTAATACTAATACCAACAATAATAATAATAATACTAGCGCCACCGGTGGGAATAATAGTGGTAATATCAATAGTAAGCCTTCGAGGACGAAGACAGATGATGGCTCAACGGCGCCTGGTGGATCCCTGATCCAGTCACAACGGCGGCAACAGGAGAACACGGCCACCGCGACGACAATACAGGGTCAAAAAGAGACTGGTGGTGCGAAAGGGAAGACGCTTCTAAAGGAAATGGAGTCGCTATACGGTGGGGGCCGGGCGTAAAATAAAAAAAAAAATGGGTTTCTATCTTGTGTCTCCTTTCTTAATTTATCACACTTCATTCTCGTATTGATCTTTGTTTCCTGGTCATTTATATATCTTATATATCTTATTATTATGATTATTATTATTATTATCACTTTCGCCATTTTCTCATTCAATACTTATAATTCAAAATAGTCTCATTCTTGAACCTATTTTTTATATATGTGCCTCTCTTCTTTCCCACTTGATTTCCTTTCCTTCCTTCTCTTGCCAATTGCCACTTTTTGACATATTATATTGTCAACCAAGGCTAGCTTTTCTGTGTGCATTCCAGCCCCTTTTCCTCCAGTGTAACTGGTGGTGATTGAGCTCTTTTGCCCCAGTAGCTGACGTTATATCATGCTTATCTATCTCAAGCTTTTATTTCTACTCTCTGCTATTTCTATTCTTCATGTCCCATTGAATCTAAAACTGGAAAGAAAGAAAATGTTCAAAAAATGAGTCTGAAATACAGAAGTTACAGTCACAATTAACCCAAAGTCATGGCTTCACAGAGGTGCGCTCTCTCTCTCTCTCTCTGCTATCATATCTCACCATATATATATCTGTTCACCGCATACCTCTAGGCACCCCTGAGCACCCCTGAGTGTTTATCTGCAGGACCTTTCCCAGCATATTGTTTTATTCACATACATACATACATCCACATATTTAGCTCTGCATTGATATACATGTTTTAGTTGTTTTTCTTGATTCTCAATATTTAGTCACCATTCAACACCTGGCCTTTCATGTATTTAAGCGATATATATTAATAGATCCATCACCATACTTATCCAAACCCCCTCTTCCCTGGATTAAGTTTTCATTGTCATGTTTTTCATTATCATTCAGAGAAAGAGACGAATTGATATAACTTGAAGCGGTGAGAATGGGGTAGGTAAAATTATACGAAAGCGATTAGGTTACGTTGTGCTTCAACTTGGATGAAGTTATGCTCCCGTCCGTTAAACTCTCAATCTTAGTTTCCGTCTCCGTTTCCTTTTTTACTTAGTTAGATACGTTATACAAGAAAAAGAAATGAAGTCCGCCCGCTCTAAAACCGAAGCCAAATAGCTGGAAGTTTAGAAAATTCATATTAAAAGAAGATACAATCGGTAAGATAAAACAACGGGGGTGTGAAGTCAACTAAGAAAGAGCTAAAAGAACCTTATAACATCGTACACATACCAGCACTCCCCCTTCAAAAAGAGAACTGGCACCATAAATCACACGTCTAAACAGATACCCCACCCCCTCCAGCCCCAAGGCTAACTATAGGCACTATGCTCGCAGGTTCACTAACATCTAACTTCCTCGCCGCCGCATCCGCTTTCGCTTTCTCCTTCAAGATGCTCATATACCTCTCATCATCTGCCTCTTTAATCTTCACAACATCCTCCTCTCCGTAGCGCATTCGATACCAATCCCGATCAGCCTGCTTCATTTGCACAACAGCTACCATTAGCGCGAGCTCGGAGAGCGTTTCCCGATCGGCTGTTGCGAGGCTTTCATTATTATCAATACTACATGCGTCGGTGCCAGTAGCGGTTGTGGAGGTGGCCATCTTCAGCCGCTTTGCTGCTCTCTCCTGCTCCATTTGCTTCTTCTCAAGCCTTCGCTTTTCGATGAGCTTCGCCCTCTCTTTCTTCGCTGCTAGATAGCGCAGTGAATGTCCCAACCCGGTCTGCTCAGCTGGCGGGACGACATCTAGCGGTGGGCTCGTGAAAAATAGTACGCGCCCTTTCTCATCGCAGTGGAATTGTCGTCGGATTTCCTCAGGGATAGCAGCGTTAGCATTATCGCTTAGAATGAACGTTTCCACTGGTCGGGGTGCGTTTGGGTTGTAAATGTTGGGTGGGAGGATGGGTTGCGGTTGAGATTGCGGATGCGGTAGTAGCTGTGATTGTTGCTGGAAATGGGGTTGAGGGATAGGATGGGGCTGTGGATGATAGCGGTTGGCTTGGTATGAAGGGAAGTTGTGTGGGGCAGAGTAGGGTTGTGGCAGGGGTTGTTGGTAGATCGGTGTAGATTGTGGGGTCTGGGTTGCAAACGGGAGTCCCGGGCGGTGGTTAAGGTGGCTTGCTGGGTAGACTGGGGCCGCAGGTGTTGGGGCTACGGATTGAGGGGGGAAGGGTTGTTGCATGCGTGTTAGTGTGATGGGCGGTTGGGGAGTGGCCGGCGGGGCATGGGGAGTTGGCTGGCCGGGTGAGCGAGTGGGTAGGGAAGGTAAAGGGCTGGCGCTCATGCGGTAATCGCTTGGGCTATCCATACTCTGGCGGGTCGGAGCACGATTTATAGACATTTGACGTTGGGGTGCGACTGGCGCGGCAGGAGGCGCAGGAAGTTGTGGAGGCGGCGACGGGGTGGGCTCTGGGGGCGGGGATTCCTAAATTATGGAAATATGTGTCAGTCAATGTTGCTGTTTACTTACGTATGGTCGATGCGTGAGAAAGACGTGAGTGATGGCTTACGTTCTCCTCTCTTGGTCGGCGGTGGACTGCACCCACAATCGGTGGCGCATTCTCTGCACCCCAAGTCGGTTTAGGTACATCATCTGTTTCCTTCGCATCCTCCTTGAGTAAGTGCTTGATTGGGCTAGGTATCTTTTTGATCTTCCGAGGCGCGTCAAAAAGATCCATTTCATAATCCTTTTCTCTAACTTCGTCTGGCAGGCAACTAGCCCAAGTTTTGATCTTGTTGAGTTTATGTTTCTCCTCATTGTATCGTGCTTCACACACGTAAACTTGTTTGTCTGGCGCCAGTCCTCGTGGCCTCCCACGGTTGTAGCGGGTGAAGAACATGACGAAACATCGATCAACCACTTCCCCGATTCGGTGATCTCGATATTGGCCAGTTTTCACGACTTCATTGGGGTAAAAGTGTTTCTCGTACTGGTGAACTGTTTGTTCAGGACGGTAGTACCAGCAGGCATTAACCCATTTCTGACCCTCCGCATCTTGCCACGTTCGGTAAATCTGCGCAACTATCGGCTTTGTTACATCGTTGGGGTTTTGAATATGGACCCAGTCCCCAACCTTCCAAAGTTCGCCCTTATGTAAGATACCATTCGGCAATGGCAGTCGTCCATCCTCCATCAAATACTCGCTGTCCGGTTTTTTCTTCTCCTGGTCGGCTAACTTACGTGCCTCCGACTGCAAAGTGGCAGCATCCCTGTATATTTGGCTATCTACCTGGTTATACGCTTTTGCGTTGTTAAACATGAGGTCCATATCCTTCATAAAGTGGTCAACCGAATTGTACTTCTTCCTCTTAGATTTCCTTTTAATGAGATCGATCGCCATGGGGTCCTTGATCTCCGAGAAGTAATCCGGATACGCAGCCTTGTCAGGTAGCCGCTCGAAATGGCGAACTTTAAGCTGGCCCGAGGAATCCTTGAACTTGCGTATCCCCTTCAAAACAGCTTTTATTCGCGCTTCCATCGGCGTATCAACGCGAGGCGGGCGACCACGCTTTTTCCGTAGCTCGGGGTCGTTAATTTTGCTTGGGTCATCTTTAGCACCACTTTCTCGTTTGGAAGACCCCCGTGTTGGTCGTTTCCGTTTGCGGCGGCCGGCTTCATCATCTGAATCCTCAGCCTCATCATCTGAATCGTCCTCAGCCTCATCCTCGTCCTCATCTTCCTCGACTGGAAGAGGGTCTGCGTCGGGGATTTCCCCTAGGTCTGGAAGTTCGGCTGTTTCTGAAGAAATTATCCCCTGCTCGACGAGCTTGCCGAACTCAGAAATAAACACGTCCTAATTTTTTGTAAAGAAATCCCATTAGACTTCTGTTAAGACTCAATGATTATGCACGAATAGTCGTGTATAATGAAATGACAAACCTTGATGACTAGCGCATCCTCGTACGCTTGGGATTTAGGGCGATTATAAGTCTGTGCGTTGTGGGGAATCTAGATAGAAAGCGCGTTGGGACATTAGGATAGTCCGCTCCCATGGACTTTGATAGTAAACGGGTAGTCATGGCACAGAATACTTACCAATGCACAATCCCTTACAAACTCGGCAAAATCGGTGTAGGATTTATTCTTGATTTTTTGTTTTAGTACGCTCAGGGCCATAGGTTCTTTGATGACATCGTAGTAGTCCGGGACATTACGTTTGTTGACGCTGCGATGGAAAAGGCGCGAGGGGTCGTATCCACTATTTAATATTCTCAGTTAGTATTCAAAGGAAGACTAAAAAACATGATAGGGACGGGAACGGGAGCGGGCGCATATCATACTCCGGCTCGCGATAATCATAGATCGCTAGGAGAATATCGAACATAGCTCTCCATTGTTCATCGGTCACCTGGTGTTCAGGGTTGCTGCCTTCATTTTGTTTAGAATCCGCTGGCGTTGCCCTTGAGGGTTGTGGTGTGTCAGGAGCCTCTGGGGTTTGCGAAGGTTGCGAAGGCTGATCTGGCTGCTCAGTGGGTTGGTTGGCCTGTTCTGAGAGCTGCTGAATGAGATTACCGCCCTGCTGGGTTTCACTCACAGTCTCGGTCTCAGGCGCGGGGGCCGTGGCAGAGGCGGAGGCGGAGGCGGAGGTGGAGGCGGGCAGAAGCTCCGGTCCGGCGCTGTCCTCTGTCATGGCAAGAGTGTCGTGGACCAATCAATTTGGCTTAGTGTAAGGGAGGCGTGAGTAGTAGTGAGCGGATGGTATACAAGCTGGAGGAGTAGGAAGCACGTAATCGGGCCTCACAGCTAGCAACGCGTGCGTGGTATCTTCCGTTGGCGATAGTAACGCTCCTCTGTCCAACCTTCAGATCGTCGTAGTTGCGGCGCGACGGGGAGAGGAATATTGCGCTCCGGATATACGTTTTTCCGATATGGCTGGCCCGTGGCAAGGGCAACTAAGCGACAGACGCCAAGCGCCAAGCGCCAGGTCCCGCCATGAATGACGCTTACTGCGGGACATATCAGCAGGAGGGGAGCCGAAACAAACCCCATTGTTCGTTTTCTCGACTCCGTTTGCATGACAGGCTCTGTCCTTGTGTCTCCCACTTAAGCTGCCTACTGCGCTCGCTGAGACCTCGAGAAGTCGCTCCCTGATATCATTTATACTGAACCCAACTTCGAACATATCATTAATTCTATGTGTTGAAACCGGGGGGGTCTGAACCATCGCAAGGTTGTTATTTAATAGGATACATCTTTATATTACATACCTCTATATAAAGTCGTTCTCGTTTCACACAGTTTCTAACTCGCCATTATAACTATATTCACTCTGATCAAAGCGATGAGGATTCGCATACGTGGCCCTGGAGGCCAGTCTACAATTTCCCTCGATGAAAGCGCAACCATCCACGATCTACAGGCCCAGATCAGCGAGAAAACAGCACTGACATCGTATGATATCAAGTACGGCTACCCTCCGAAGCCACTCGACCTCTCCCAATTGGACCCAGCCCGGTCTATCGCCGAAATTGGGACGAATCTTAGTGGAGAGCAGCTCATTATTAGCAAGAAAGAGGGGAGGGCTACGGCGGACACTTCGATCAGTTCCCAGCAACAGCAGCAACAGCCTGTTATAACGAACACTACCAGTCCGATAGATTCGAATAAAGCCGCCTCGACAATTCAGCCAGTAGCGCGAAATATCTCGAAACCGCTATCATTGACCCGCAAGGGGAACACTGCTGTTGAAAATGACCCTCCCGAGATCCCCTCGCCGGAACACGGTGGCACGGTTGTCCTCCGTATAATGCCCGATGATAATTCATGTCTATTCCGAGCGGTTAGCAGCGCAGTGATGGGCGCAATGGACGCGATGACTGAGCTGCGCTCGGTAGTTGCGCAAACAATCCAAGAACAGCCAGACGTGTACTCAGCAGCCGTGCTAGAAAAAGCTCCGGACGACTACTGCCGATGGATCCAGACGGAGGACTCGTGGGGTGGGGGGATCGAATTAAGCATCCTGAGCAAACACTTTGACATCGAAATATGTTCCATAGACGTACAGTCGCTACGCGTTGACCGTTTCAACGAGGGCCAGTCGACAAGGTGCATCGTGGTATACTCGGGCATCCATTACGACGTCATCGCGCTCTCCCCGTCTGATGAGCCGTATACGCATGCATATGCGCCACCGGAATTCGACACGAAAATATTCGATTCGGCGGACCCGATTATCTTGGAGCGGGCGCTAGCGCTATGCAAGATCCTGCAGGGTAAGCACTATTATACGGACACTGCGTCGTTTCGGATTCAATGTAATACCTGTGGAGGGCAGTTTGTGGGCGAGAGGGGGGCCACCAAACATGCTACGGAAACTGGACATTATGATTTTGGTGAAGCGCCTTAAATGACATGCTTGTGATTTAATTAGAGCATATGTTGCGTCGTCCATTAGCAAAATCATAATAAAATATATAGATTATATCCACAATGCAGCACAGGGTCTTATTACTGAAAATGAGGCAATTTCTAACCCTTTGCTTGAAACTATAACTCAAAACAAAACATAGTAGGAATAACTTCAGCTTTGTTGTAGAAAGCTGATGATCATATTTAGGTGCTAAATCTCTGACAGCGCTTTAATGTCATAGCTAATAAATCTAAAAGTTCCATTGTCGCTAGGACCTAACAAGCCTTCTCCTAAAAACAGTATCTATGAGATATTTTTTTCTGGCGCTTACAAGTTCAATTTTGATTAGCCGGATACTGTGCCAAGAATTTTTGAATGTCAAGAGGCTTGAAGAGAAGTACCGAGAGAAAAATGTTGGTTGAGGATTGGCCTATCATTAGCATTGTCATGATAGCTTCCATATCCAAGCCATTATCGTAGCTCTCACCAGTGTATGTCTCTTGCGAACGGGGGGCATTGAGGTCGAACACAGCGAAGGCAATTCATGGATTAGTAGATTCAACATTAGCACACCAACGACCAACGACCCACGTTCACATCTTGTCTTTTAATAGTGGACATCAGAACATGTTTCCGCATATTACTCCCCAGACAATAATGTCGACAAGCCCGATAGAGTACCCACGACGTAGGAGCGTAGAGCAAGATGGTGCTCCGATTCCAAAGGAAGTTTATTTACACCCTTAAAAGTCGGATGGTATCAAATCAAAAGACCGAGTTACCCATTCCAACACCTCGTCCAAGCAGTCTCAGCTCAGCCATGTTCACAGGTACACAACCATGAGGCTTACCAGAACGCCGTGGTCGTAGCAGATGTCTCTATTTTGCCATGGACGTTGAGGTATTCTTCAGAACGGCTCGTCACAGTCTCAACGCGGTTGGCAGTGTTATCCAGCTTCGCAAACGTCACAGCCAGAATGGCTAGTAGTAGGATGGCATTGTTTGCCCTGGAAGCAACCGTGCGAACGGCCATCTTTGGTAGCAGCGTACTGTAGCGGTAGAACCGGACCTCTGTAAGCAATCGTTGATCATGATCGAAGACGAACGCGGGGCAGAGCCGCCAGAAGGCCCGGATGAGTCAGCCAGCCCTAAGCCCGAAGCAGAGCCCGGCTATGACGATGCTTTTGCCGCCAGGCGGTGACCTCACCCGCTCGACACACACGTAACTACATACTGTTCTCTTCAAATTTGTGTGCAGAGCATTTTCACACTCTCCTTTTCTCCGCCTCCGTTGAAGAGAAATCACTAACAATTGATCCACATTCCATGGCATCCTCGTCCTCGGGCGCCTCCTCCTTGTTCGACCCCCCCAAACCCCCGTCCTCCGTCGGCTCCGCCATGTCCAACAACCAGGACGACAGAATAGTAGCGTCACTTGGCACCACCACCACTACCACCACGGCTAACACCATTCCTTCCGCCGCTCCCGAGAAAGCTCCAGATGATTCGTCAAAGCTAAAGACGTTCCTAGGGATACTGAGGCAGTAAGTTCTCGCTGTTGTGAGGATATTCGCAAGGTGTTGAGCCAGAACCGCAAGCGGAAGCAGAAGTTCAGAAGGGGATCAACGGATAATTGATACCTCAATAATGATTTCCCAAGGCAATTTATTGACAAAGTTCGATGGGCTGACTGGATATACTTCTCGTGCTTGCAAAATGCAAACAGGTTCATCGGAGTCTCGGATATCGCGACCGTTCGTTTCTCTCTGCCAGCCCAACTCCTCGAGCCAACTCCGAATCTAGGTGCGCTAGACACTTTTCCGGGTTTCTTGGATTTATTTTGGCTTTTCGAAACCCCTGCTCCTGTTTCCTTTCGCCAGCTCCAGAACATACCCAGCTGACTGACCCCTTGGCCGCTTGGCCTATTTGTAAAAAAAGAATATTGGAATTACTTGGATAGACCGGAAACATTTGTTAGGTTCGACTCCGAAACTATTTCGACGATAGGAAGCTGGACTAACTGGCTATTGCAGCATTGGGAAATCTGACGACCATCTCGGCCGGATGCTGGAAGTCCTGCGGTTTTGGTTTACAAAGGATCTCGTGAGTCGTCCTAATGGAAGCTGAAATCAACCACATTCCCGCTGCGAAGGTCCATTCTAAAAAAAGCCATAGAAATATATCAAAGGAAAGCCCTGCAAACCATATAACTCAGCCTTAGGCGAATTTTTCCGGGTGCGTATCTCGATAATTTTTTGTTGAAGCCCTCTTGATTCCGCCTTCTGGAAGATTAAATAGCTCTAATCACATTTTTAGTGTAACTGGGAAATAGAAGACACCGAAAAACCGATCGCCATCACCGCTCACACCTCCGCCGCCTCCACCACTTCGACAACTATTAGTGGCAGTTCAGAAAGGGTGAAAATATCTTACTTAACCGAGCAAACCTCGCACCACCCACCGGTCTCCGCTTTTTATGTTGACTGCCCCCAGCGGGGCATCACTGCCCGCGGCTTTGACCAGATCAGCGCCAAATTCACTGGGACAAGCATCCGCGTGACCCCCGGACAGCACAACCTAGGTATATTCATAACCCTGCGGGACCGGGGAAATGAAGAATACCAACTCACGCATCCAGCGGCGCACCTGGGCGGCCTGCTGCGCGGCTCGCTTTCCATCACGGTTTCAGACACCTGCTTTATTACCTGCGCGGACACGCGAATAAAAGCCATCCTACAGTACCTTGATGAGGGCTGGATAGGTAAAACCCAGAATAGAGTTGTTGGTATCATCTTCCGCTATGATCCGGAGAACGATAACAAATCCAAAATTAAGGACGTACCTGAATCGGATGTACTGGCCCGCATTGAAGGCTGCTGGCATGAGAAGATATATTACACCCTAACCCCAACGGGATCCAATATATGCAATCCGCGCAAAGAGAATAAAGATAAAGAAAAGGACAGAGAGAAACACCTCCTTATCGACATCGCTCCCCTCTTTCCAGCCTCAAAACTCATACCACCAGATGACCAACAGCTACCCAACGAATCGCGCAAGTTCTGGTCTCGTGTTACCGCTGCCATTGGCGAGAAACAGTATAGCCTTGCGACGAAGTTGAAACAAGAATTGGAGGAGAAGCAGAGACAGCTGGCTTCTGCGAGGAAGGAGAGGAATGAGGAGTGGAAACCGCGCTTTTTTACCGTACCCGTTGCATCGTCGGGGAAGCCTGAACTTACAGCGGATGGGGAGAGGCTGCTTAAGGGATTGCACGAGGGAAATTTCAGGCTTGAGTGGATGGGGCCAACCGCGAATGGAGATGCGGCGGGAAGTGTTTAGTGCTATGGCATAGATGGGTGTTGGGCGCTATTTGCTTCGTCTGGGTTTTGTTGATTTGGTTTGCTACATTCATTGCGCATTGCATTACCACGGCTCTGTACAGACTACGGATTGAATGAGAGTTGTGAAAGTTGGTGTGAGTCGAAAGAGTAGTAAGATGTCAGAAGCCTTTAATTTTGCCTTTTAATTTTTCGTTTATTTTTTCTTTCTATACTATTTTGTTCTAATTAGGTGTTTTTGCCTTTTTGACCACGGGACCTACCAATATTCGTGAATGCATCAGCACATACGTATCATTCCATTCCCTTTTCTTATTGCGAACCCTGCTCTCTATCCTGCATGGCTTCATTTCCTCATCCACCCGCAGTCTTTCCCCTAAAACAATTACAACCCAGAAGGGAAAGCTCCGCCCAACTTTTCTTCAAATCCAGCAACATTGGTACATAAGTCGCCCCTTTTTCTGTGTTTCCATACATCTAGCTCCACTTGATAGACTATACTTATATATGTACATGTCCGTCGTCGTCATTTCTCCATTCCTTACCGCACGCTTTTGTTACTTGAAATATCAGAAACATGCGTGGATTCCTTGCTTACATACTGTGTCTTCTTTCCTATCTACACCCCCTTTATGCCGTACTCTCCATGCTCTTCCTCCCTTGCTATTCAACCCTAGTCTATCTCTTTCGTGGTAGCTATACGTCTTGGGCATGTGTAAGGTGGCTCAGAAATCATCCTTTGGTTAGTGGATATTTGGTCGCTCAAGTCCTTTCCTTCCAAGGCCACTTGGATTTCGATGATAGCATTGGTTTGCGAAAGGTGAGGTTAAGGAAAGACATAACAAAGATACCATTACGAACAATTCGCCATTATAAACCGGCATTATCATGGACAAAGAAAGACATAAGGACAAAAATGTACCTAGCATGAGCCTAGTCAGTGTCAAACCACCCATTCATACATTCGTCCCACCAACCCATGCCAATATGTAATCAAGTAATGCCCCCATTGTGCTTTCTGACGCCAATTGCTACACACAAGCTGGACCCCGGGTCTAATTGGGACCTCTCCCAAAACAACGCCGATATATACAGATCCAAAGGGAAAAAGAACAATCCAGGCTGAAACCGAAGACACTCAAATTAGGCATTCGCTTTAACAACCCTAAAGCCGGCGGTGATGGTCTTGGTGATTTCCTCATTTTTGTGCGCCAGGAGCGACAGGGCATAAGCAACATCATTCCATTGCCTTTCACTTTCGCACCGGGCTAATCTGGCCGCAAGTTTCTCGGCCAGCTGCTTGGCATGTTTATCCTAGGAATAACGTCAATACAAGGCGCATGGCAGTTGAATCACTAGTTGATGGGTGGAAGACCATACCTTCTCAACAAACCCAGCCAAAAACTTGATAATTCTCCGTAGTGCATCTTCCTCCAAGCCCTTCTCCGTACTCAGCAAGCTAAACATATCCACGAAGTGATTGTAGACTGCATTATCCTTCGTGGCCAGCTCGGTGAAGAACATCCGCGCCAGATCAGCAATACGCTTATCATCATCCTCGAGACATTTTGCCATCTCGCCCAGCTGGCCTTTGACTTTCACTTGGCCAGCAAGGATGAGGAATGTTAGAGTCATTAAACAGGTCCGTTTGACGGAAACGTCACTGTCATTAAGTCGTCGATAGAGGAAATCGGTGTTCTCATCGATGAGGTGGTTAAAACAGACAGCCATGTCACCGAGAGCAATGACGGCATTGCTTCGAACGATTGGGTCTTCCGATCGCTCCATTATGGTGATGAGAAGAGGCAGGTTCTTCTCGCAATATTCACCGGATACACACATAAGTTTGGCCATGCACAGAGTTGCAGCAGACTGGAGATTGCGATCAGGGTATGTGTTATTATTAGCGCAGATCTCAGCAACCAAAGGGCCGAAATTGGTGAGCAATGACGTCGGCCCATATAGTAGCTCACGTTCACGGATATGAGCCATGGCCTCTGTAAAGTCGTCCTCTGTAGTACCGCCAATAAGATCAAGCTCATCGTCTTCGGAAGCCTCATTGGTTTTTTGGGGAGCTGGGTCTGCACTTTTGTTCTTTTCCTGTTCGGCCTTTCGACGTTTGAAATCAAGTTCACAAAGTTCGAGATGGACTATTTGTTTGATAGCAATGTGACCGACTATAAAAAGTAATTGTGACAGCGGAACAGAGCTAGCTTTCCGTCTAGGGGTTTGAGGCTCCTCCGAGCCACCTGAAGCCATACTGGTATTATCCTGGGATGAACGGGGTCGCATGTGTGGCTGGAATACGAACTTCGTTTTCCGGCGAAGGATTTCGGAGCAAAGTACATCGGGGTGCTTCGAAAGAGCATATATTGCTCCAATTGCATGTTCCGCAACACCATACCACTCCTTGCTATCTGAATCAATCTCGATCATAGCAGCAAGTTTGCTGAGTACAGCGTGGTCGTTCGACAGTTTAGGAGAGACGGCATCCTTCGACTTTGCTTGCCGACCGGGCTTCATTCTTTTCAACGCGACGCAGGTGTATTTGGCAAGTACAAGGTCCGCCCTCCCAAGGCTTCCCAAGCCGACACGAAGCATTGCTTCTATCTCCCGCACCACAACCTCAGGGTCGGCTAGGGCAATCATTCCAAGAACTATAATTGCTCCTCTCCTTTGAGTCTTCGAGATTTCTTTCTTTTGGACACTGTACACTTGCCATAATTTGGCAATAACTAGATCCGAAATATGACCAATTTTCATCATTGTACTGAGCAGTTGTTCTAAGGAAGTGAGTTCAGCTGGCGTTGCGCCAAAGGTGAGACTGATCATGTTCCGGGCGATGTAGTTGGCGGCATCGTTAGAACTGAATGAGTCTGGGGCGTCAAAAAATAAGCCTTTGTAGCAGTCAATCAAATGGCTTTGAACTCCCTTCCCCTCGTCACTATTTCCTTTGGTCCATATCAAGCGGAGCATTCGTCGAATACCAGCACGGGCAGTCTCAACTTTGTAGGCGTCAATCATAACAAAGAAGTCCATTGCTTCGATCACTTCGCTCTTATTTCGGGATGACAATAACTGTGAAACGATCTGGGAAGCATGGTGAAGGACTTCGATAAACTGAATTGCTTCAAGGTAATATTTTCTCGTCAACTGGAGCCTTGCGAGTAGTTCAGATGTTGCTGCCTCCTCTGCAGCCTTCTTCATAGCCTCTTGTTTCTGTTCCTCGGTCAATCTAGGAGCCTTCGAAGGAGACTCGTCCGGCATCTGCGTAGCATCATCAAGCAGTTCACTGTCGATGTTGGTGGTATCCATATCCTCGCCTAGACCAGGTGTCTCGGGGGGAGGCCTTAGCGAATTTAATTCCGCGTCTACAGCCTGGAGTCTCGCATCCCATTCCTTAAACGAGAGCTGACCGCCATGCATAACACTGAACGGGTGGGTAGAGACCAATTTACCGAGCAATTTAATTGCATTCCTGCGAACGTTGCTACTTTTGTCTTCGAGACTCCTGGCTGCAAGTTCTGCTGCCGTTTGTCGCCGTTTCGGAAATTTTTGATCCAGTTCGGAAAGTTTCATATAGACCTGAATGGCACGGCATCGGCAGTATGGATTGATGTCTAAAAATCGTTCCTCGAGCACGTCAAAAAAAGAGTTGATTTGCGTTGTATAGTTGTCGCTTCTTTCTTCCTGCTTGCTTAAATCTGATATCAGGTTCCCACACACTTCGATTACCGCGCATCGTAGCGTATAAGCCTAAATAAACGTCAGCCATTTGGTACGATTGCGGACACAAATGAGCACAGATAGTGAATTACCTCGCTATCAAGTTGTTTTGCCAAAAGAGTCATTTGCTTAATGATCAGCCTTGGTGCAAGTTCTGACAGTTTAATAATAAATGCAGACACTGATTTTGGGCCTTTAGTGTCATTTGAATTGAATTCCTTGTTTCCAAGTTCCCTATTAAAATTTGTAAGTAACGATTGATTTTCAAGCCCGTGAATTATTTGTCTTATACCTCAGTATTTCATCTGACAACTGCGGATAATCGTATTGTTCCGCAAGGATATGAAGAAACTCCGCCATGGGTTCTGAAAGGTGCTCAAAGTAGGTGAGGCTTTGGACAATTGAGGTTTGCGCTCCTAGTGTGCTGGTTAGACGAGAAAGGGAGGAAGAGAAATCAGAAAAACTAGATCATACCAAAAGCATGACCATGGTGCTTAACAGCAATGCATAGCACCTTGAATGCATGCATTCGAATGGACATGCTCTTCACTCGTTGCTCGCTTTCTAAAATCAAGTATATTGTCCTAGTAAACAGGCTCACAAACGTGTCGCGATCGGAGGTGGTCATGAATATCTTCCCAAGTTTTAGCTTCAATACCTTACACATGACGTCCATGGCAATCTGGATTTGAGCGGAAGAGTCCCAGCGTTCATCGTTTGTGGCAGGCTTTGGTTTTGATTTTCCAGCTCCCCGCCGCGCAGGGGCCGCTATTGCCGGTTTTTCGGCCAGTTTTGTCTCTACTGCAGACAATGTCCACTGTAGCAGGAATCCGTACATTTCCAAAAGTCGTTTGTGATGCTGAATGGCATCAGTTTCATCGGACTCGATGTCATGGTGACAGATATCGGCTTGAACAGCAAGGCCCGAGACAACAAGATCCAGAATCTTGCTGAGAGCCTTTGTCGGGAGTAGGGACGACAATCTAGATAGTTTAAATAGTTCAGAGTTTGGTTCTAGCTGGTGGAAACTTTGCTGTTGAGAGAGAAGAGGGGTTGGGGCACACTTGAGGAGAAATTGCAACGAGTCGAAGAAGCTGCTTCTTGCCAGGCCTTCTGGGTTCTCAGCTACAGCGTCGACTATGGGATTCAGCACCGCATTTATCAGGGGACTGGTGAGCGATTCGGGGTCATTTTCGCAGTCCAGCAGCTCCGGGTCTGCTTCCGGGGTGGGCACAGAGGCGGGGTCGCTCAAATAATATTTAAGAGATTCATTGATGTCGAAATCCATGGTTTCACCGGACCATATAAAAAGTGATGGACGCACAGGATGGAACGAGGGGGAATTGCGGGATATAGAAAATACAGATGATGGTAAAGGGCAGAGTTCCTGGCCCTGTTCCGGTTCCTGTTCCTGGTGGTGACCGTGATATGGCTGAAGTGGACGACGTCCGTGGCGGTTGGCGGTGTTTTGTTTGTCTTTTTCCTCTTTGGGACGGCCCAGGCGGCGCTGCTTTCTTCCCGGCATGGTTAGTGTGCTGTAATGGCGGTACGCCTGTAAGCCAATAAAGAGCCCCCAGGTATCAAGCCTCAAGCCAGCCTGCTGCACCCTGGTGAGGCCAATTCTACTGGCTTGGTGAAAGGTGATGGGAATCTAAAATTGAGCTGCAGGCCGCCGAGAGACATAACGTGGGAAAACATTTGTTTCTCTGTTTTCTTCTGATTTGGTGCAGGAATGATCTATATTGGCCTCCAGGGCTGGTTTTGCGGCAACTGCGTGGCTCCTGTCTGTTTCCTGACAGTATAATGCTTTACCACCATTCCTAATCCGGACATATTACACGCTGTTTTTACTCCTCGGCTGCTTCCGACATTCCATTTTACGGGACGAGAAAAACGGATCTTTGATAGACGCGACGGGTGTACGCGAATGTGAAGATTTATTTGCCTTCATCAGCAATTATAAATCGCAAAATCGCAACCACCCGGGGACACATTGGGATATCTTCTTTTAATACGCTCTAATAACAAATCATATAAGGGCATAAGCTAAATACTCTGCCATTTCTTGAAGTGGTCAAACCTTAGCCCCCAGTCCTGGTTAGGCTTTGAGGGCAGCCCAGGCCATTCTACTCGTACTCTCTCGCCCACGCCTCAATATGACCACCACCAATTATACTACGGAATCTTTCTCCCCCGTCGAAATACTGAACATTGCCGAAGAGGGAGGAGAAGAAGAAGGGCGTTGCTCCTTTGACACAGACACAGGTGAAAGAATTAGTGCTACTGATGACGGCTCCCAGAGCATTGAAAGTGAGGGGCAGGAACTGTCAGAAGAAAGTGAGCCGGAAGAAGTGGATGAATCTGTAGCGGAAGACATGAAGAAACTCGAGAGCTCATTCAAGGGCATCTCTAGCAGATATCGACTGATCAATCGCATTGGAGAAGGTTCGTTCACATGGCCGAAATATGCGCCCACCATTGGGTGTTCAATGTTCACCCACTTCCACATACTAACCGTTCTACCAAGGCACGTTTTCCACCGTCTATAAAGCTGAAGATCTTTATTATTATGCATATGAGAACGACTGGGACTGGGAACACAAGTCTGATGGCCATGAGAGAGACAGCAATATGCAGTCATCTGGCGCCGGCCCATCTAAATCCAAACGGAAGGGTAATAAATCGAGGATTCCTTATGTAGCGTTGAAAAAGATATATGTTACAAGTAGCCCAAGCAGAATCCAAAATGAGCTTGAGCTGCTTAATGACCTCCGCGGCAGTCGTTCTGTCTGCCCTCTCATCACTGCATTCCGACACCAAGACCAGGTTGTGGCTGTACTTCCATACTTCCCTCATACCGACTTCAGAGTCCAATATCGCACATTCCTTGTCTCCGACATGAGGCACTACTTCCGTTCTCTCTTTACCGCCCTCCATGCAGTTCATAAAGCCGATATCATCCACCGAGATATCAAGCCAACGTCAGTTCTTTGCTTTCACCCCCCTAAACCTACCACCAGTTCAATCATAGCTTACAACGTTGCAGCAACTTCTTATATAACCCAAAAATTCGACGAGGTGTGCTTGTTGACTTTGGCCTAGCAGAGGTAAGCTGCCTCATAGATTCCCACCCCTCCCCCACCCTCAGTCCAGTGCAACCGGAAATACTTGGATAGAACTAACGTGCCCGATTATCAAATAGCGCGAATACCTTGGAGGGGAACTCTGCCACTGCTCCCAGAACTCCACAGCAAGTAGATATCGTGCCATGTGGTTGCAGACGAATATCCTTTCGAATACACTGTCTACAGGATATCCTAAAAATGACTCGCGCCCTTCACGACGTGCGAACCGTGCGGGAACACGGGGTTTCCGTGCACCGGAAGTCCTGTTCAAATGCACGTCGCAAACGACCAAAATCGACATCTGGTCTGCTGGAGTTATCTTATTGACGCTCCTCGGTCGACGATTCCCATTCTTCAATTCCGCAGACGATGTAGATGCCATGATTGAGATCGCAAGCATATTTGGGGCACGCCGCATGAAGGCCGCAGCCGCGTTGCATGGACAGGTATTCGAAACGAACCTGCCGACCATTGGCGAAAAGGGATATTCCTGGGAAAAAATAGTACTGTGGTCCAGCTGCGTGGAGCAGCTCACGGAGAGCGAAAAGCAGGCCACCCGTTTCCTTTCCATGCTCCTGGAACTAAATCCGAGCAAACGGCCCACGGCCAAAGAGGCCTTGAGGCATGAATTTTTCACTCATCCAGAAACGGAGGATTTGGCCTGGGAAAACATTGGGGACAAGAACGGCGATGATAAGGCCGAGGAGGCGCAGGTAGCAGAAGAGCAGCAACGACGAGAGGAGACACTTGAACCAGCTGATGAAATGCACCTTGTGTGAAATGTTTCCGTATATGTATGACTTTTTCGATTCCGGTGTTAAGGAGCAATTGAGAGGAGGCGCAAGGAGTGGGTATGGTGGCTGCTGTCATTTCAGAGCGCTCTTCTACAGATCATAGCATAAGCGTTGTCAACGTTCAATGTGATTATACCAACATGTCATTGAATCATTTTTTGCTACCTGTCTCTTTACCTCGTTTCCTTACAGATTTTCGTAGATCACTAAGTCGCTAGCTGGTTAGAGTTAACTCGAAGTAGTTACAGCATTACTTCATATAGCGAAGTTGTGATTGAGAGTTTGCTGACAAAGACAGTGGGAGCTTCCAAAGTTCCAAGTTTCTATTTTCGGAGCGGTGCGGCTTGGGCCCTGACGTCATCGTTGCGCCTGCCGGGGAAGAACCATCGATATCATAACAAACACAAGACCGCAGCATCGCAACATTGTGACACAACATCACAACACCATAGCATTGTATGCCATAGCTATACACCTCTTTGCAGCAGATGTTTGTTGTGTAATAGCCACATCTGGCTCTGAAAATTCACTCCGCCAAGCCAAGAGCTCAGTGCTTGTGCTTCTTGTTATCGTTATCACCACCAACAACCCCGCATTTCAGGAGCTCTCCTAGGTAAACCACGCTCACCAGGGATTCTCTCGAAGTGTCTCGCCGCGGTATCTACATCCTCCTTGCTCTCTGCATAGGTGTAATTTCAGTATTCTACGGAAACATCTTCTATCAGATCCATCAGATCCATCAAAGCCAACAAATTTCGTCCCTCGCGGGCGAAATCTTTTCCTACTTTCCACAAGCAGAACTGTTCGCAATCTTAAATCACGCCACTACGAACCGCTTCATTGGAAGATATATCAATATGGCCTGGCAGAGCTCGGGAAAGTCGAATTCCCAGTTGATTAATAACCTATTTAAGAATGGTCTTATTAAGCATGAGAGGGTGAAGAATGCCATGCTGGCTGTGAGTAATTGATGAGTCCTGTTCTTCTTCCCAATCTTTTATCCATTGGCACCACATTGAAAAGCCGAGCCAAACGGCTTTACCTTTTCTTCCAACCCCTGTGAAACTTCACAGCTATCACGAAACTAAGAATCATAAATGTTAACCCAGTAAAACCCAGGTCGACCGCGCCGATTACTGCCCTTCGAACCCATATGAAGACTCCCCACAAGCAATCGGTTACTCAGCCACAATCTCTGCACCACACATGCACGTGCATGCTTGTGAGCTACTCCTCCCTTACTTGAACGCAGACTCTCGCGTGCTAGATGTCGGCTCAGGATCGGGCTATCTAACCCACGTCTTTGCCAACCTCATCACGGACGGCGGCCTCGCCTCATCCCAGGGCACCGTCATCGGCATTGATCACATCAAAGGCCTAGTCGATATGTGCAATACCAACATGGCCAAATCTGACTCGGGCCGCCAGCTGCTCGAATCTGGCAAAGCTCGTTTCGTCCTTGGCGATGGAAGGATGGGATATCCAGAGGGCGGTCCTTATGATGCCATCCATGTTGGTGCCGCGGCAGAGACGATGCATCCCACGCTGATTGAGCAGCTGCGCGCGCCTGGTCGCATGTTTATTCCTGTTGAGGCTGGGGGAGAAAATGGAGTGAGGTCATTCGGCCTGGGAGGCACTCAGCATGTGTGGGTTGTGGATAAGAAGGAAGATGGGACAGTGGTAAAGGAAAAGATTTTTGGAGTTAGTTATGTGCCACTGACGGATGCGCCGAAGGAGAGGGTGTGATGGCGGGTTGCGACGTGAGCAATGGATAATTTGGTTTTCAAGTTTTACCCTCCGGCTCCGCTTTTTCCGTTGGTTCTCTTTCTTCTTTGATCCATTTCTCATTATTAATCCAAATTGAAGGTGATGGGCAATTATTTCATATTGCGTTGTTTTCCTTATTATTTTTTTCCTACTCTGAGGACGAAGAGTGGAAAACGAAAATCCAGTGGTGCTTGGAATTTGGCTGGTGCCTGAGCGAGATCGCGATAAAAGAGTTGGTCTGGAAAATTTGGTTCGTGTACGAAAGTATGTATTAATAGCAATAAATAGTAATCAGCCAGTTACACGGAAAAACTTTGAGTTCCAAAGGCATGGGTCATTCTTTTCGTTTTGTACGAAAAGTCGGTTGAATCCAATGGCACTACAAGGAACACAAGAAGAAAGGGGGGGTCGTTGGATCGGTCTAGCTGCCAAGGAAATGTCATAAAGTCTGCGTTATCCAGGCAGTTATAATTTAGAGCCATACCCGGGTATCTTGTCCTCTGTAGTTCCTAGTTTGACAAAACACCTTCCCTAATTCCAATGAGAGGAATATAAAACAAGAACAATGTATATTATATGTACAGTACGTCGTGTTAAAACGAGAAAACTGGTCACTAAAAAGGAAGACTTGATGGTGACAAGCGAGGTTGCTACTCATCGGTCTTGAAAATCTTTTTGAGGGAGGAAGAGAAGAGGACATTGAGGCTTTCCTGTTGTACTGACCAGAAAGATAAGAGGGGGAGCACGAGCGGAAAGCGGAAAGTGGAAACAAAATGGCATGCTATTAAAAACAATGACGAAGTGGAGGAATAAAAAGTACGAAACAAACAAAAGAAGATAATAGATATATGTTAACCAAACGGAAATCCGCCCGAGAACTTAAAATGCGGGCCCCCGCCTCCTTGCTGGAAAAAGAATTGCTGCCCATGGCCACCGTGAGGTCCGAACGGACTGCCCTGGAATGGGTTGCCCTGGCCCTCTTGGTTATTAGGGTCATCGCCACGATCGAAACGGGCACGCAATTCAGGGTTTGAAAGGACTTCATACGCCTCGTTAATGGCGGCCATCTTCTTCTCCGCATCCTCTTTGGTGACGCCTTGTGAGTTCGCTTTGTCAGGGTGGAATTGCTTGGTCATCTTGCGATAAGCGCGCTTGATAGTCCTATCGTCCGCGTCACGGTCAACGCCGAGAACCTTGTAGTAATCTTTTTGTTTCGAGCGTTTGAGGAGTGTGTGCGCCTTTTCGTAGAGGGATTGAATATCTTGCGAACTGTCGTGATGCTCTCGCGCAAACTTGAGGGTTTGGATGGCTGCTTCAAAGTCATCGGCGTCAATCTGGGCTTCTGCTTTGGAAAGGAGGCCGTGAAGAGAATTGGGGTTCAGTTTTAAGGCTTCTGTGCAGTACGATTGCGATTTTTTCTTCATCTTCATCTGCTCAATGGATGCCACGTTAGCTTCATCATCTCTGTGAATTGTGTGGAGTCTGGGGAGCCTGGACCTGTCTGTGTATTTCGCAAGTCTTCTCGAGTAAATTGCTATAGAGTGCATCTGGTGCTTTCGGATGAATATAGCCAGCTTGGCGACCCGCCTTCACATCATCCTTTACCTCCTCGAGAAGACCTGTATCCTCCTTATTCCCGACCAATATCTCAGCAGCCTTGCTAAACTTCCGTGCTTCATGAAGGCTCTCCAGGCTAGCCATTTGTTTCGCAATTTTCTTTTCCCTTTTAAATAGGCGACTGCACGCTTTGGAGTCGGGATCCGAATGGAGACATTTCCGTACTTGGGTGATCCCACGCTCTGTATCTCCTAGCGAGTAGAAAAGCATCGAAGACATTTTTAGATGAGGTTCCACCGAGCCAGGAGCCATTTGCAAAACGTGCGCTAGGTCATTTATTCCTTCTTGGATATCTCCCCGTTCAAAACGACAGCGTGCCCGCAACTGTCGCAGTGGCAACGACTGGCTCGCCTTCATAATAGCAACTCCAGATTGCAATACGCAAGCGTCCCAGTCGCTTTTCTTCTCTGCAGCTTCAGCCAAGAGTGCCGCTTTTCGGGCTTCATCGAGTTCCCCAATTTCAGCAGCATTATTCTTCCCTGCAGCTGCCAGATCTCGCTTTGCGGCATCCCAATCTGCCGACTTCATCCTAATGCGCGCTCGCTGCACCAGAGCGCCCTCAAAGTCTGGCTTGATTTTCAGTACATCATTGAAATCCAGTAATGCTTTCGCATTTTTGCCAAGAGAAAGGTATGTGGCTCCGCGTTGGAAGATAGTCAGATAGTTCGAGGGGTCTCGAGAAATTGCGGCGTCGAAATAGGGCAGAGCATCTTGAGGGGCACCATTTTTGAGATATGATTTAGCAGTGGAGATAAGGGATGAAAGCGGCGTATCTGAGGGAATATCTGACGGCTGAAGGCCATTAGCTGCCGAAAGGAGAGCAAGAAGAAGAGCAAGACTATGCAACCGGAGTATCATGGTGAAGGGTGGAGCGCAGTCATCGAAGGGGCCCCTAGAAATGTCTTGTGAGGGCAACTATAAGGTCTATGAATGTTAAATTAAATGCGAATGATAAAGGCAGAGAGGAGATAGAAAGGACCAATGCATCGCAGATGAATTGGAGAGTTGTTGAAGTTGAAGCTGCGCTCCGCGCAATTTATCACCACGATCACATCGATAAGGGAAAGTCTGGCCTTTACGCAGAATCAATATATTACCGGACTATTATTGTTCCGGTATTACTTTTTGATGAGGCTTAGCGGCGACTCGGGTGTGGGCCTTTTTCGATACTAATCTTAGATAGGTAAGAAACACCGGTCCGGTATCAAAATGGTACTGTACGACAAAAGGCAGCTGGGGAAATTCATACATGCGCCTGGGCAGCATTGAGGGATCTCTAGATAAGCCCATATACTCTCGAGGACACCGGACAGTCCGGGTTACCACAACCTCGAGTATGTTGAATGCGCCGTGGATATGCTCTAGATGTCTTTCGCGGTCTGTAGCCCTGGCACAACGCAAGCAATGGCCTCGACAACTCCGATTTAATTCCACAGGTACCACCACCACATCTTCTTTTCTATGGACAAACGCACGCTTAATTCATATAGACTAACAATTGGCATATCTAGTCCCGGCACCGGAGGTGTCCATATCTCCTGTTCTTCTCAACCGGGCACGATCAATCGCCAATGAGCATGCAACCCTCACTTCCAAATTGGTAGAAACATTCGATCCCAGAATTGCAAAGCGGGCCGGAGAGCTGGCTACTACAGCCACAGCATTGAAAAAATGGGAAAACGCAAATGAGGTTAGATCTAATCTTATTTGACTAAGTACCCGAAAGAAAATTCGTCGAGAAAATGCGGACATCACTTAACTCGAGCTCTTGATATTTGTAGGCCATCTCTGAACTCAACAATCTCCTAAAAGACCCATCCACAGACGCCGAACTCCATTCCCTCGCAATCGAAGACCTCCAATCAACAACGACCTCCCTCGCCATTCTCTCTAACAACCTTAAGCAAACCCTGATCCCGCGCCACCCGTTCGCAGACCTACCTTGCCTCCTCGAACTCCGCCCAGGCGCTGGCGGCGAAGAAGCCGGCATCTTCGCCAATGAACTCCTACGCATGTATACTATGTTCTGTTCCAACCGGGGCCTACGTGTCACCCTCTTGAAGAAGGAAAGTGAAAACGCCGGTGCGAGTGGTGGGTCCGAAGATCGATTGGTCGAGGCTGTGATGGAGATTGAGACGCCGGGTAGCTATGAGACACTTCGGACAGAAGCGGGGGTGCATCGCGTGCAGAGGGTTCCTGCGACTGAGAGCAAGGGCAGGACGCATACCAGTGCTGTCAGCGTGGTGATTCTGCCTTCCTTCCCAAGCAATGGAGAGGAAGGGGACAGTGAGCTGAATTTCGACGACCCCAACTCTGACTACTACATCGATCCGCAGGAGGTAAATGTAGAGAAAATGCGGGCGGGTGGTGCCGGCGGACAGCACGTTAATAAGACTGAATCCGCAATCCGATTGACGCATATCCCCACTGGTATCGTGGTGGGCATGCAGGATTCACGGTCACAACATGAGAATCGGCGCAAGGCGTGGCACATCCTTAGGGCTAGGATTGCGCAGCAGCGACGTGAAGCGAGAGAGGAGGAGATGGTGAGGTTGCGGCGAGGAGCTATGGGTGGTGTGGGGAAGATGGGGCGGGGGGATAAGATCCGCACATACAATTTCGGACAGAACCGATGCACGGACCATAGGAGTGGTTTGACGCTGCATAACCTGGGGAGTATCATGGAGGGCGGTGATGGGCTTGAGAAGATTATGGATAGTGTGAGAGGGTGGCTTGTTGATCAAGAGGTTGATAATGTCTTTGCAGAAGAGCAAATGAAGTTGACACAGGCAGCAGTAAAATCGAAAAGGAAATATTAAAGTGTTGGCATGATTATTGCCTGCTTTTATATTATCCCCTGTACGTTGTATTTTGACATACATCCCTGATATTTTCCTTCGGAAAATAGCTGCAGTTGTGTATTGGAGGGCTATCCACCTGTAAAGCTTTTTTAATATTAATCCTTCTTGCTTCAATTATGATGAATGATTCTATTAGTCTATATGCAGCCAGCTTCTCAAGACCTAAGTTAACCCGAACAAGATATACAACGAGATATACAATAAATAGGGGGAGGTGGAACATTTAAAAATATTTCCTCTCTGGATCCAAAGCGTCCAGACCCTCCATCGTTTTCTCATACCTGTTCCAGCCAGGATTAGCGACGGATTCCGGTCACAAAAATAATACAACTTGTCCTCCTAGGCGTAATAGAAAGGATTTGGGTTGCAGAGAATAAATTAAACACGGGATAAATGGGGACTTACATGGTAAAAACAATACCGCCACTTAAAACCAGACGTGCCAGGCGCGGAAGAGCTCCCGACCAGAACGTGAGTGGTCCCTCCTTTTTGAAAATGGTTGCCGCGCAAACGAAACTATTCTTATAGTTCTTTCGAGCTTCAATAGATTGCATTCTGAAAACGAATATCAACCTCAATCCTTCCTTCTCTCCTTTACTTTTATTAGATTGCCACTTCGCCAGGAAGAGAAACTTACCGAGTCTTGATTGTATCTAGCGGCTGCGTCACATATCTATCCCAATCCACGAAAGGTTAGCACTCTTAAACAGATATCAACTTCACGCAAGCTACAACATAGGGAAATGAAAGACCCAACATACACGGTGATCAAACCAGCCAAACCTCCAATAGCGAAAATACTAGCTGCCCCCAACTTCTCCCCCGGCGCCACATATCCTTGCGCAAACTGGCGGATGGTTGTATAACTGCCAAAACGAGTGGCAGAGTTAGCCGCTTGTCGCGCCGTTGTCGGCACAAACCCCTGGAAGAATGCGCGAATGCCTCGTTCGCGGAAGATTACTCCGGTGCCATGGAGAAAACCGCGCATGCGTGGGTTGGCGGATTTGCGATCATCAATCCTGAATGTGAGCGAAGAGGGGGGCTAGTTAGCTTATAATAGGTGTAGAATGCTACCAAACAAACGCACCCCGGGATAGAAGAGCGAACTGAAAAAAGAAAGGAAGAACATACAACTGGGTCTTGATGCTCTCAAACGGCGTAACGGCGAACAGTGATTCTGTAAACCCAGCGCCAAACCCGGCGATTACAGTCCGCGGTCCGGATATCTTGCCATTCTCATCTTGTAGCATAGACTTGAAAAAATCAAATGCCACGAATCCTACCAACCCAACCCCAAACAAAGAAATTAGCTCCAAATCCCTACGACACGCTCGATACACGTGCGCATGTATAACATATCCGCCTTTACGCCGATTATCAAAGACAAAAGAAAACAACTTACGGATCCCTGCCTTCAGCGAATTGCCAATAATCAAAGTCGTGCACCCCGCATACCATGCCTTGCCGAATGGAGGCCAGGGGAGCTTTTTCGAGTCAGGTAACCGACGGTTGAGCTGCGTTCTTGTCTTCGCGACTGTTTGCGATCGTCAGCTTCAGGGCTGTTTAGCACGGAAGCAAGGGGTGAACGGGAAGAGTTTCGGAGGGGTTCATGTCAGAGGAAGGTAGTTTGAATCTCGTACATTCCGCAGGATATGTGATTGCTATGTTTCAAGAGTTGGCGAACGTTCCGGTCAGCTTAATTAAACTATCTCTCAAATCCTCTATGGAATGTAATGTGCGAAAATATCCAACGTACAAATCTCAATGGCTCCAGCCGTCGAGCCCGCAATAATCGACCGCAGACTACTGGGCTATTAACAAGGTGAACACAATGCAAGTTAGCCATTTCCGAAAATATCAACGAGGTCGGGGTCGAGGGATGGTGAGCTATGGGAACCTTTGGCCTTTGATCGCTCTCCGACGTAGCCATGGCGCACAGTTATGTATGCACCCCGATAACAACAAGATGAGAGCCGTTGGGCAGTGCGCGGATGATCGCTCTGTCCTTGTTCGGGAGCATAAATCGGCGTCGCTTGGGGCGGTTACCTCGCTTCCTTTCGGGAAAGCCTAATCGAACGGGCGGCTAGTTGGTTCTTGGCGCCTACAGCATTCCAAGCAGGGCCACACAATGGACGCCGAGGGGATCGTGGAAAAGGATCAGCTTAATCGCGATCTTTCCGTGAAGTACAGAATCAAATCTGCATCTAATTTATAAGTATGACACATCTCCTATTACGGATTAGACAAGAAATAGAGTTTTTTTTGGCAGAGGAGAGACAAAAATTGTCATTTGTGTGTTCGCTACCTATATAGATCTTGTAACATATCAGGTTTTCTACATTATAGATTTGTAATTAGGGTGTTTCTTTTTTGTTTCTCGTATGCAAAACACCCCAAATGGTAAATCCCCTAATATGTATCCACACCTAGTTATCTCTCCGCTGACCTATTTTTATTTTATTTTTAGCTTTTTTCAATGTTTTTTGGTTGGCTTTTAAATATTTTGAGTGTTCTTTTCTTTCTTGCTTTGTTTCGTGTTTCTTTGTTAGATTCCGCGAGCGTTTCTATAGGGATTGCGCGGAAAGTCGAGATTAGCATGTTGTTAACACCGATTGAAGTTAAGTAGGCGACTTGGGGGCCGCGGAAGAAAAGTCGTCCAAACGGAGTGGAGTCGGGACTATCATGGGTTGTTCCACTAGTTAGAGGAATAAAGGGCCGAGAAAAGATGATTGACTGAGGTGTCATGAGGGCAGGAGTGGTGTTTCTGTTCCTCGGGCGATGTAATTGCAAAAAGATATGTTATGAGAAAGGCGAGGGCGGAAGTACAAGGCGCGAGAAGGGATTATCGCTCGTAAAGAAATCCCACTTCGATAATTCGTATATTTTTCTCGAGGGCGTTGGCGCTATTCTGCGCGACGCCCGCTGGACAGAACTTAAAATCGTCGAATCAAGGATGCTAACCGATCTGCTTGGAAAACCACCGGAAGAAATGATGACACCAGACATCCATAAACATTAGACCAAAACGCCATCGTTACAACTTGCGCCAATCAAGGTGAAGAGATATCTCCCTCAACATCGCTTGTGCAAATCAGCTTGAAGAATGAAATGTATCGCAGGATGCAAAGTGCAAGCGGTGTCGAGGAAGCAGTATTCCATCTAAACATGGTAACATCAAAACCAGGAGGAATTAAGCCGGATAGGTCGAACAGAGGACAGAAAACTGCCCAAGGGGCAAAAAAAGAGGAAACTTTAAGAAAGTGGGAGGGGAAGAAAATATGATACATATCCCGTAGCAGTGCCATGAATCGTGCAAATACAAGAATGTCGATCATGCGAGCAGCAAGGATTGATAGGGAAAGTTAAGGTCGCTGGGTGGGAAATTTGCAAGTACCACAAAGGCAAGATGATGATGATGATGTGATCAACGTGGAAAGTTATTTGAGGACGATTTATGAAGGAACAAAGCGAAGGTATATCGTTGAAATTTGAAAGGCTGTGAGGAATAAACGAGAAGGCAGCAATCAACTTGAATGGAGAAAGTAAGTTCTAATCGATGGACAACCAGATGCTGGCAAACATGCGAAGTCGGGTTACGATGCAGGTGCAGACGCTGCGGGGTTTGGTCGTGGTGCAGTTCCGTTCTGGCGGTGGTTTTCTCCATGGCCACCTCGGTGTCCTTGGCCACGACCTCCCCGGTAGGATCCACGACCCCTGTTAGAAGAATACTGATGTTGTCCCTGTCGGCGATTGTGGCCTTCTGGGTTGTTGATATGTTGGGCGTGGGCGGAAGCAGGCTGCTGCTGGGGCTGAGGAGCATTAGAAATGGGTCGGGGGATGGTGTCTGGTGTGTCATAAACATAGAGTTTCTTGTCAATAGACTGAGGGATAGGTTGGATTTCGGTGCCCAGCTCCTGCTCAATCTTATACAGGTTATATCGATCCTCCCAGTTGATTAGGTTAATGGCCAAACCTAAATGCCCAAACCGACCCGAACGACCAATTCTATGGAGATAAGTTTCAGCATTTTTTGGGAAATCAAAATTGATCACGACGTTCACGGCCTGAATGTCGATGCCACGTGTTAAAAGGTCCGAGCAGACCAGGTTTCGGCAAACCCCGTTGCGGAAGTCATGGAACACACGATTTCGGTTATGTTGTAACATTTTAGCATGAGAATAAAAACACGAGTATCCCAGTTCAGTAATCTTCTTAGCGAGTAGTTCGACACGATTGGTGGAGTTGCAGAAGATGATAGACTGGTTGATTTGGAGTTTGGAGAATAGGGTATTCAGGCAGTGAACTTTTTGCTTTTCTTCCACAAAGGCATAGTACTGGGTGATGCCCCGAAGTGTAAGCTCGTCCATGAGGTTGATCTCGTAAGGGTTTCTCATATGTTTGTCCTATTATTGTTTTTGAACGAAACTTATTAGCTGATGATGTGGCAAAGCACGCCGGGATATTAAAGAGCGATTACCTTGAAGGACTTGACAATCATCGGGAATGTGGCACTGAAAAGCATTACTTGGCGGTCCTTGGGATGGAATGACAAAAGCTGCTCAATGACCGGGGTGAATTCAGGTGAGAGAAGCTTGTCCGCCTCGTCCATAACAAAAGTCGAGCACTCTGACAGATCTGCCACCCCCTTGCTAGCAAGATCCAAAATTCTCCCGGGTGTGCCGACGATGATGTGAACAGCTTCGTTCAACCGTATAATATCATCTTGGAGTCCCGTTCCGCCGGTGGTGACCATAACATTGATGCCAAGGTGTTTCCCGAGTGTCTTGCAGACTTGTGACGTTTGAAGGGCGAGTTCCCGCGTGGGAACGAGGATAAGGGCTTGTGTTTTGGAATTTTTAGGGTTGGTACGTTCTAAAGTCGGGATAACAAAGGCAGCAGTCTTCCCTGTTCCATTTTTCGCGCGTGCAAGGATGTCCCGACCGGTGAGAGCCACAGGTATAGTTTCTTCTTGTATGGGAGAGGGTTTTTCAAAGCCGGCCTCAAAAATCCCCATCATTAATTCGCGCTTAATATAGAAGTCCTCGAACTCCAGGCCTTTTGTTGCAGTGACATCCTAGAATCCCGATTCACTGTCAGCAAGACGTCCCAGTCAAATTAAGTGAAAATTGAGCGGTTTTTATGTATATCTCACCTCGGTTTGAGTGCGTGTGTCTTTTGGGGGCGCCTTCAAGTTTTCTCTCCATTTCTCCGAGTGGGTATCTCTATAAAACTCGTATCAGCCAAAAAGCCCATATTATCGTATTGTGTATCTTTAGGAGATGAGCCAAGATGGAGAATGTAATAGGCAACACACCCTAGCTTTGTGCTATTCAATTGCGAAGCAAGCGCATCGGCCATGACGAGTGAGCAGGCTTGATGCCAACGGAGGAATACCAGGGGAGGGTAGTTTGGGAAAATTAAGGTATATATCCTTCCAGCTGAGAAGCGGATACCACCTTGCAGCCAGGCTGACAACCGTGACGATGTGGAGAGGTAGTACGTTGTGGAAAATAACAGCGTGTAAAGGGGTGTATAGTGGGCCTTTGGGCGTGGCGAGACGAGAGTGAGGGCTCAGAGGGTTTTCAGTTCTAGCAGGATAGATAGAGGATAGCGTTGCAGCAGAGCGGGTTCAAAACGAGCGACAGCGCAGGCCAAACAACTATGGGGGAAGTTCTTTGGAGTGTTTATTTATTGTCTCGGAGAGGACAGAGAAAAGAGAGTATGTCCTTGGGTTTTGAGGGTTGGTGTATTGCTGAAGAGGGCCTGACCTGACAGGCGGATTCACAAGGATAGCAACTTGGTCAACGATGCTGAGAAGAAGATGGGGCTTTTTGGTTGGTGAAGAGGCAGATGAGGAGTAAATGGAGGGATAATGTAAATCTCTTGAACTTGGGCGGGGACGGGGTGAGAAAAAATTTCGTTCAGAATCTGAGCACTGAGGAAGAGAAGAGGAGAAAGCTGGGATTCGTGGGCGTTGGTTTGGAAAGTCAGGCACAGGTCACGAGGTATCACGGGTTCTGGCCGCCGCAGAGAGTTGTCGCGGTAACTACGGCAGCCGGGAGCGACAAATGTGACAAATGGCCTTCTTCGTCTTTTTCAGTGGACTCCGTATCCTGCAACATGGCAGAGCTGAGATGATTTGGTTTGATTTGAACATATTCTCCTCTTTCTTTTCATCCGCCTCGATCAAGTCGGCGTCTACGGGTATGTTGCCGGATTGGCTAGAACTACTTCTGGGCAATTACGAGGTCACTTTGCGGCTGGAATGGGCGCATTTGGTGCCTGCTTTGATTTTGCTTCAATCAAGGGCGATGATGAATAAGATGGGTTGTGATGTTGTGCCTTCGGCGGCGGGGGAAAAAAAGAAGAAAAAAAGAGGTATTAGGTTCTATTGCACCAACGATCGGATTCGACGAGGTGCTGGCAACCCCGTTGATAACATGGGGGAGGCTCCGGAAGCGTCAACCATCCGCGCCTCGATCCACCATCCATACCTGTAAAATACAGCTGCACTTTCGCTCGTGATTTTAAACATCAGAGAGATCTCCATCACGAAGCAGCATTTGTGGCCAAGGGAGCTGGCTGACGCTTGCCATCGATCTGTCTGGTTTGGCTGACGAGAGCCACTGGCTTGGCGGGCCGGACTCCTTTGCATGACTTGAACCGGACATACCCAAATCACCGTGGATCGCGTTATCCATCATGCATTCCGTCAAACAGCTGGAGCCAACAGCAAAAGGGGGCGGTTGCTTTAAATAATGTGGCCTTCGCATCTTCTGCTCTTGCGGCTTTGGTTTTTCTATCTTTCCTATATTCCAACTATCTAGGTTGATACATTCGAATGACGCACATTGGCGCGGTCGAACCAACACACCCGCAATCATGAATGGCAACCGGGAGACCGTGAGCACATCCAGTTCCACTGTGGAGAAGAGGGAAGCGGATGTTTGTCAGCTGGCCAGACAGTTCACCGGGCAGAGCATCTATTCCACTACGGGACAAAATCCATTTGCTGCGGAGGCAGCATCGGCCCTGGATCCCAATAGCGAAAACTTCAATGCTCGAGCGTGGTGCAAGGCCATGTTGCAGATGCACACGGAGGACGAGCAAGCACATCCCCTGCGAACCCTAGGGGTCGCCTTTAGCAATCTCAATGTTCACGGTTTCGGTTCCGACACTGATTACCAGAAAAGCGTCGGCAACGTCTTGTTCGAGGTGCTGGGTCTGGCAAGGAAAGCCCTCGGTCAAAGGCTACGAAAAATCCAAATTCTACAAAATTTGGAGGGCTTAGTGGAGGCTGGAGAAATGTTGGTGGTTCTTGGACCCCCTGGATCGGGATGCTCGACTTTCTTGAAGACTATTGCTGGAGAGACTTATGGTTTTCAGGTCGATAAGAACTCCAACATCAATTTCCAAGGTATGTCCGATTGACTCAATATTAGGGTTCTTTACTCATTTCTGTCAGGTGTTAGCCCAAAACAAATAGCCCACGAGTTTAGAGGAGAAGCCATCTACACTGCAGAGGTTGATGTGCACTTCCCCAAGCTCACTGTCGGAGATACTCTCTACTTTGCTGCGCGCGCCCGAGCACCACGACACATTCCTGGGGGGGCGAATGTGACGCAGTATGCTAGCCACATGCGGGACGTGATCATGGCCATGTTCGGTATCAGCCATACCAAAAACACGATCGTAGGAGACGATTTCATTCGTGGTGTGTCTGGTGGAGAGCGCAAACGGGTCAGTATTGCTGAAGCCTGTCTCAGCAATGCACCGCTGCAATGTTGGGACAATTCGACTCGTGGTCTTGACAGTGCGAATGCCATTGAGTTCTGCAAGACGTTGCGCATGCAGACAGACATTAATGGCGCCACTGCCTGTGTATCGCTGTATCAAGCTCCTCAAGCTGCCTATGACTATTTCGACAAGGTCCTCGTTTTATACGAAGGTCGCGAGATCTACTTCGGTCGTACATCCATGGCGAAACAGTATTTTCTTGATATGGGGTTTGTCTGCCCCAGCCGCCAAACTGATGCGGATTTTCTCACCTCCATGACTAGCCACCTCGAGCGTATCGTGCAACCAGGCTACGAAGGCCGCATACCTCGAACACCAGATGAGTTCGCTGCACGATGGAAGGCCTCATCACAGCGAACACAGCTAGTGCAAGCCATTGAGAGGTACAATGCAAAGTTTGCACTGGATGGTGAATACCTGGACAAGTTCAAGCAGTCTCGGAGAGCTCAGCAAGCCAAGATCCAGCGTGTGTCGTCACCCTACACTCTTTCCTACGTTCAACAGGTGAAACTGTGCCTGTGGCGCGGGTATCAACGGTTGAGAGGTGATCCCGGCATCACAATCTCTTCGTTATTCGGAAATACCATCATGGCTCTTGTTATCGCCAGTATATTCTATAACCTCAAGCCTGATACAAGTACCTTCTTTCAGCGCGGAGCTCTTCTCTTCTTTGCCGTTCTGATGAACGCCCTTGGTTGTGGTCTTGAAATGCTAACTCTATACGCACAACGAGGAATCATAGAGAAGCACTCCCGATACGCTCTCTACCACCCATCTGCTGAAGCAATTTCATCGATGATAATGGATTTGCCCTATAAGATTCTCAACACTATTACAGCTAATATAGTTCTTTACTTCATGACCAACTTAAGAAGAGAACCCGGTGCTTTCTTCTTCTTTGTCTTCACCTCGTTCATACTGACTCTAACCATGTCCATGTTCTTCCGGTCTATGGCGTCATTAACAAGATCTCTCGTTCAAGCTCTACCCTTCTCTGCCGTTTTCATTCTCGGTCTCAGCATGTACACCGGATTCGCTATCCCAACAGGATATATGCTTGGATGGGCGCGCTGGATAGCCTATATCAATCCTATCAACTATGGCTTTGAGTCCCTGCTGATCAATGAGTTTCACAACCGCGACTTCCCTTGTGTGAACTATGTCCCATCAGGACCTGGCTATGCGGATCTCGGGTCTAACAACCGTGTTTGCAGTACTGTCGGGTCAGTACCCGGGCAACCCTTTGTTAACGGCGACGCATATATCGAGTCTGCCTATGGCTATACTGCCTCTCACAAGTGGAGAAACATCGGCGTCATATTTGCCTATATGTTCCTGCTCGGGGCAATTTATCTAGTTGCCTCTGACTTCATCACTGAGCAGAAGCCGAAGGGGGAGATACTAATTTTTCCTCGCGGACACAAAGCCCTGAAGAAGAGCAAGCCAGATGAAGATCTTGAAGGGGGTAGTGACTGCAACATTGCTGTGGGTAAGACTGACTCAGGTGACCTTGCCATGGTTGAACCCCAGACTGCGATCTTTCAGTGGAAGGATGTCTGCTTTGATATCAAGATTGGAAAGGAGAATCGCAGGATTCTTGACCATGTTGATGGGTGGGTCAAACCGGGGACCTTGACAGCCCTTATGGGTGTCTCTGGTGCTGGAAAGACCACGTTGTTGGATGTGCTGGCTACGCGTACCACCGTCGGGGTTATCTCTGGAGAAATGCTTGTTGATGGCAAACCGCGTGATGACTCCTTTCAACGTAAGACCGGCTACGCTCAGCAACAAGATCTGCATTTGAGTACTGCTACAATACGCGAGGCTCTTGAATTCTCTGCCCTTCTACGTCAGCCAGCTCATATTTCTCGCCAAGAAAAGATTAATTACGTGACAGAAGTAATTAAACTCCTTGAAATGACCGAGTACGCTGATGCTGTTATTGGGGTCCCTGGTGAAGGCCTCAATGTTGAGCAACGTAAACGTCTCACAATTGGGGTAGAGCTCGCGGCCAAGCCGGCTCTGCTGCTTTTCTTGGACGAACCGACTTCAGGACTTGATTCTCAGACTTCATGGGCTATTCTTGATCTCCTCGATAGATTGAAGAAGAACGGCCAGGCTATTTGTAAGTTTCAGATCGTGCATCGTGAATTCATAATTACCACTAACGAGTTCCCAGTGTGCACAATCCATCAACCATCTGCTATGCTCTTCCAGCGATTCGATCGGCTCCTCTTTCTTCAAGCCGGCGGTCGCACCGTCTACTTTGGAGAAGTCGGCCAGAATTCGCAAATCTTGATTGACTATTTCGTCCGCAACGGCGGCCCTCCATGCCCTCCAGCCGCCAATCCCGCCGAATGGATGCTCGATGTGATCGGTGCTGCCCCTGGATCCCACACCGATATCGACTGGTTCGAGGCATGGCGTAGCTCCCCCGAATACGGAGTTGTCCAAAAGCACCTCACTGACCTAAAATACGAGTGCTCTCAACAAACTCACCTGGCGCACACCGCATCTGGCCCAAAGCACGAATACAAAGCAAGCTACCGCGAATTTGCCGCTCCCTTCTGGAGTCAGTTCTGTGAAGTTCAAATCCGAGTATTCCAACAAATCTGGCGTTCACCCACCTACATCTACTCCAAGACTGCCCTATGCATCTTATCTGCTCTCTTCGTTGGCTTCTCTCTCTTCCACTCACCCAACACCATCCAAGGTCTCCAGAACCAAATGTTTGGTATCTTCATGCTACTTACCCTCTTCGGTCAACTTATCCAACAAATCATGCCGCACTTTGTTGCCCAACGCGCACTATATGAAGTCCGTGAAGGGCCCTCAAAGACCTACTCCTGGAAAGCCTTTATCATCTCCAATATTTTTGTTGAACTCCCATGGAACTCGCTCATGTCTGTTCTCATGTTCCTGTGCTGGTATTACCCAATCGGTCTATACCATAACGCCGAGCCAACTGACGCGGTGAACCTGCGGGCCACGCAAATGTGGCTGATGCTCTGGACGTTCCTTCTTTTCTCATCTACCTTTGCGCATTTCATGATCGCGGCATTCGATGCAGCTGAGAATGCCGGAAACCTAGGCAACCTGCTCTTCTTGCTCTGTCTGCTTTTCTGTGGTGTTCTGGCCACACCAGAGCAGCTCCCAAGGTTCTGGATATTCATGTATCGCATTTCACCATTTACATACCTGGTCAGCGGAATGTTGTCAGCGGGTATATCGAATACGAATGTAACCTGCGCAGACAACGAGTATCTGCATTTTGACCCGGTTAATGGGACTTGCGGCGAGTACCTGGAGTCGTACACGTCGAATATGGGTGGTTATCTTGAAGTCGAAATGGCGACTTCTGGATGCAGCTTCTGCCCGATCAAGGACACGAATGTGTTCCTTAGTGGAGTTTCGTCGAGTTACTCGGATATCTGGAGGAATTTTGGATTAATGTGGGTATTCATTATTGTTAATATATCTGCGGCGTGCTTGCTGTACTGGTGGGTTCGTGTTCCGAAGACCAAGAAGCCGGACACTAACGCCGAGTGAGCCTTGTTTTGTTCACCGATTGCCTTAATTTTTCCTAGATTACACGCTTGTACCGTAAATTGCTTGTACACAATAATAATAGAAACTTGCTTCCTCTTCAGTCGTGATCTCTTCTTTGGTATTGAATTTACCGATTCCCCGCCCAAAATCAAACGACAGCCGGCGCGGGCTGAAAGGAAACCCAAAGGGCTTCAAGATTCGCCGTCATACACTGTTGGATAGCGCTAAATGCTCGGCGTGCGCATGGCATGGTATCCATCACAGTTGGTTTTGTTCCCAATTCATTGCCGATTTCACCAGGAACACAGCAAGCTTGATCTGCTGGTGGTTGAGCGGATGAGGGCAGCATGGATTTCTTACGCAGCACTGAAGGCAGCAATCCTTCTTCTTCCCATCATATTAATCAAATGTACAGTCCCAGGTTGAAGAACATCTCATGCTGATTCAACAGATGTTATCATACTAGTAATTTAACTTATTTTAATAAGTATAATTATTAAAAAATCATTAAAACAGTTATTTATATTAATATTGAATTAAATAGATAATAATATTAATATATATAAAATATGTGAGAATTATCTTTTTAAAAAAATTATAGACTGAATATAAAATCAAGTTACAGATTCTCTTAAAATAGTTTATAAAATTGATAAAAAGTATTTAGAAATGAAATAACTAGAGTTATAGACAGTTTAATAATTCACTTTTTATTATATATTATTAAAGAATAAATGAGATTTTTCTATAATAAATATTATTATAAATTATACTTACATTTAAAAGTATTTTCACAAATCTATTAAGAATTTAATAAATATACAGATAAAGCTGAAGATTTAATCTATAATTAGCTGATATATTAATTGATAATAACTGAGTTAAATCTCTCAGAATAATAGAGAAAATTGAAAAAAAAATTTAATAAGAATAAGAATAAAAACTCTTAATCTTTTTCAAATTTTAATAAGTTTTCAAGATTTAATTTCAATAATAAAATAATGAGAATAAAAAGAAAAAAAAGTTAATATAAAAGAAAAAAATAAAATAAAGAATAATTCTAAGAAATTTTCTATAAAATAATATTCTTTTCATAAAATTAAGAGTTATTTTATTAAAAAATATTATTTAAAAAAGTTTTCTACAGATTTTAATAAATCTATTTTAATTAATTTCAGTAAATTCACTTTTAATAATTTAAATTAATTAAAAAATAATTAAAATAAAATATAAATTTTTTTATAACTGTCTATAATATTTATAAAAAATATAAATAATCACTATTTTTTATTTTACTGATTGAAATTACTACTTTTACAGAGTTTAAGAAAATTTTAATTTTAATTAATTCTGAAGCTGAAGTAAATTTTATTAGTGAATTCTGAGTAAAAAATAATAATTTTAAAACTTAAAATTAAATTTTTTATATTATAAAAGTAATTAATAAAAGTATAATATATTCTTTTAATATATATAAACTTACAGTAAGTGTTTTTGATAAGAATAATAAAATATAATAAATATTTTATCAGTTTTAAGTTATAAAACTAGCTTTTTATAATATAATTTTAGAATTTTCTTAACTTCAGAGCAGTAGTCTGATGATAGATTAATTATAAAAAAATTCTCTTTTTATAAATTTTAAATAGAAGAAGAATCTGAGATTATATCTACTAAAAATACTGTAACTGAATTTTTTACTAAAACTTAAACAGAAATAATTTATCATCAAAATATCAACAATCACCTCACTCTAAACTTGCTCAATTCTTTGAATATTGAATCACTGATAGATTCATTCAATAGCTCTTACTTTCATGAGTATTTTGAACTCAGTTACAATCTCATACAATATATGATAATGAAGTTATTCAATCAAATATGATTGAAGATTTTATAGAGAGTCTTCTCATTAATCATCATCATTACTTCATAATCTCTGATCAGACTATCATACAATTTATATGATGAGAAGATCAGAATCTATATATTATTCTTCTCAATTTTAAAAAGTTTTCAAGCTTAAACTGTGAAGATATTTGAAATAAAAATCTTTATAAAAATTCTGTCAGTTTTGATATTTCAAAATATCAATATTAAGTCTCACTCATATATCACTCTTCTCAATTTAACTCACTTTCAGTAGAAAACTATAAAAAGATATCTCAGTAGAATTGATCTGTATATAATTTATAATAAAAATTACAAAAATCAGTTTAATTCAAGATTTAACTGAGTCTTTGATCTCTGCACAGTGAGATATATTTAAAATAGATTTAATATCTTAAATTTCAATAGATTCTGCAAAGAATTGAGAACAGAAATAATATATTTCTATTAAAATTGAGAATTATCTCTTATTTTAGTATAATTATTTATAAAAATCTTCTAAATTGAATATAAATATCTGATTTCTCAAAATTCTGCTAGTACTGTTTATATCTTAAGATAGAAATAAATTAATATTCTCTATAATATCAAGATTCTGAAGAGAGAGTGTTTTAATAGAGAATATTCAGAAATATAAATTATAACAGTTTTTATCTCATTTTTCTGCAGTGATCATATATTAAAAAAATTTTAGAATTAGTTTTTTACTTCTCTTAAAAAAATAAGATGATTTTCTCTGTATTTTTTATAATTAAAAACAGAGCTATTAGTATAAATTATTTTTTCTTTTCTTATTTAAAGACTGAAGAGTTTTTATTAATACTTCATTCTTTCTATACTTAATATTAACTGAATTAAGTTACACACTAGTTGTATGAGAAGATTCAGAAAATTTTAAATAAAATAGAATAGTTTTAATCAATTTCTCTTCAAAAAATTGATCTATTTTATCAGTTTTTCTTTTAAAAACTGTCATTTCAGTTAATTTAGTTGAAATCACTAAACTCTTCTTTTTTTTTATATTTCAGAAATGAGATTGTGCAGATTTAACTGATTTATCTCTAAAAATCAAGTATAGTTTATTAGATTCTCTTCAAAAATCTAATCTAGTTACTGAACTAGTAGAAAAATCAGCTGTATTTATATAAAAATCTCATTTGAAATAGTTTGACTAACTGTTTATTTAAAAATAAGTTTCAATAACTCTGAAAAAGATATCTTCTTAAAAATAATTTCTGAGATTAAAATCTTAAAAAGAAGAAAAAAAGAAGAGATAGAGAAATAGTAAATATCTGAAATTCAAAAGCTTGAGAAAATAAGTTAGATTCTTATAAAACAGTATCTTCAAGAAACTAATAAAAATATTCTGCTGATTTTTCATACACAAACTAAACAGTTATAAGAAGTAATCAAGTTCAAGCTTGAAATTTCAAGTGAAATTTAAAAATCTCTGAGAATGAATTCTGATTTAAGTTTATCTTCTTCTTCTTTCTCTTCTATACAGAAGAAAATATATACTCAAACAGTTAAATCTACTTCTCAAGAAAATACTTAAAAGATTGAAAAAGAAATATCTTTAAAAAGTGCTTAAAAACTTACTGAAAGAGCTTCTCAATTTCTTCAGAAAAAAAAAAAAAAGAAAACAGTAAAAAGAAAAAAATCTTCTGATATTTAAAAATAGAAGACTGATTCTAAAAATCTCTAATAAAGAGATTTTAAAAAAAACATACTGAAGAACTCAAA